>VXBW01000945.1:473940-520371 GCA_013400375.1 Thinocorus orbignyianus
GTATTCACAGCAGGTCTGATATCTCAGCCCCGTGTCGCTGCGGGAGGCAGTGACAGACCAACCTCCTCTGCAGAGGGACCTCTTCTGCCTTGGTTTCATGGCGCAGGGAACAAATACATGTTTGGAAACACTCCAAGACAGTATTCCCAAAAGGCACGTTTTTTGGAGAATTTTTGAACCACAGGGAAAACGGGGAAGGAAAAGAAAATATTTTAAAATATTTTTTTTAAAATATTTTTAAAAATAAAAAAAAAAATTATAAATAAAAATAACCAAAAGTCTTCCTGGTTGTGCAGAGATGTGCAGGGACATGCAGAGACATTTTCCCCATCTCCAACTTTTGAGGCTGGAAAAGACCCTTTAGACCATCAAGTCGGATTGTTAACCTAACACTACCAACTCCACCACTAAACCATGTCCCTAGATGCCACATCTACATGCCTTTTAAATAGCTCCAAGGATGGGACTCCACCACTTCCCTGGGCAGACTCTTCAAATGCTTGACAACCCTTTTGAATAAATTTTTCATAGCAGCCAATCTAAACCTTCCCTGGCAAAACTTGAGGCCATTTCCTCTTATCCCATTGCTTGTTACTTGGGAAAAGACTGACGCCAACCTTGCTACAACCTCCTTTCATGGAAAAAAAATGAAGGTATTTTGTGTTGCATGAGCATTAGAGCCAGGGGGTACCTGCTGCATTAGCATCACATGGCTGAATTGCACCAGTAGGACTATACTATATTTCAAGTAGTCTCATATTATAGTATACTATGTCATGCCTCAATTAGAAGAGACACTGGAAGCACAAGAGCCCAGCAGCACAGCATGGAAGACCTGTTTCTGTAGTGAGGTTGATTTTCTTGACTATTTATACCTTTCCATAAGATTTTCTGAGCCCAGCCATCCTGAGACTAACCATCCAGGCCAGACTTCCAAGGTCCTGGGACCGTGTGTACTTTATGTTTGCATTTGGAGTATTCGTCTCCCTCCAGGTACAGTCTCACAAACAGTTTGAAGGGAATTTGCTCTGGCTACTCTGGATGGAGTAGGGATAGATTTCTATTCTGCCCTGAGCCACAACCTTTGCAAAAGTATATTAAAAATGACATCAAAGTGAGCTTGTGGTGTGAAAACCATTTTCATAACAATACTGCAGTGCACCACCAGAGTTCAGATCAAACACAATCAATTTTCAAGTCAAAAAGATGTCTCTCCTGCTCATATTGCCAACCACACTGGGCTCCTGCCTGATTAGAGTTGTCACCAAATTCTTCTCACTTGTATGACCTAAATGGCTGCTTGTGTGTAAATGAAGGCAGAGATATTCCCAAACAACCGAGCTAAATGTTACCACAACAGCCACAGTCAACAACCAGTTGCTTTTCACTCACTGTCTGTCTGCTGTCAACCCAATCAAAATGGAAACAAGCCCACTCTCATTCACCACCTTAAAAAAAAAAATAATAAAATCATCACTTAACATCACCCCCGACACAAAGATCTTCTCGTTCTCAGAGCTAATGAACCAGGCTTCATGCAAGCTGCAGGAGCAATGCTATTAGCAGGCAGCAGCGTGAGGTTTTTGAAGCTGGATGTGAGCTGGGCATCCAGGCATGAAGCACAGCAGCAAGTCCTCTGAACTCTCTTCCCACCAGATCACTCCCTGTTACTCTCATCCTGCTTGAGCCCATCAAGTTGGTTTTGCTGTTTTCTGCTCTGTTGGTTGTTCTCTCCTCTCGGAAGAATTTCACTGTCTGATGGAAATGTTTTGTTCCTTTTCAATACCTGGAAATAATCATCTGTTTCAGAAAAAGACAGCAGAAGAGCTAATAGCCAGGATTAAGTTACAGGGAGGAAAAAAAAACCCAGGGTCATTCACAGCTCGAAAGTCTGACCTGCTTCTGCTCAGCTGTCTGCCTGTCATCCTCCTCCTGGCCTCCTTAGTCAGATAAACTTTGCCCTGGTACTGTCATAGTCAAAAAAAGGTCTTTATTTCCTCTGCCAAGGGGGCCTTCAGGAAAACTGGTAGAAACTAGCCAGGAAAGTAGAGGGAATCAGCATTATTTTTCAGACCAGGGAAATCAAGACACGAAAATGGGAAAGTGAGTTTCCAGAGGTCACAGGGGCTGTCAGTGGTAGAGATGAAAAAGAACCACAGGATTTATGTCTTTCCAAGATGATGACCATATCTCGCAGCCTGTAAGACACCAGCTTAGAGCATCCCAGTGCTTCTCTGGGCCCATTGCAAAGCATTTCCCTGCCAGCAGTTCACTCCACAGGAAGAGAATCAGAGATGGACCCACAGCAGCACTGAGAATCTGGGCGAGGGAAGGACAGCAGTGTCCTGTGTGTTTTCTCCTTGGGCAGCATACATCCCTTCTTCTGCCACTTCATTCCTGCCTGGACATTCAGGACATTCACCTTTCCTATCCATCATCCCCTTCCATCCCCAGATAATCCCATTACTTAAATTGATGTTAAGCTTCTGCTAAGTCAACTCTGTTCCTTGATTGGGCTACAATTCTACCCCTCACAAAGATACTTGGGAGCATGCCCATATATGCACGAGATTTGCTGGAATCTTTATCATTTGGTTGGGAAACTTCCTTCTGGGAACACTCAGAATTTGAAGGTACTGATAAAGTATAAATCTCTGCTTCTAGGAGAAAATCCTCTGGGTCAGAGCAGGGTTCAGATCTCCCAGGACTGAGGGGTGTGGTGAACCAGAGTCATGAGGGCTTCTAGTTTCTACTGTAGCATGAGTCCTACTCCCAGGTCTCTGACTGTGAGCTCCAAGATTACAAGCTGCAGGCTTGGGTGCCCACCCAAGCCCTGCACAGCTGGATGCACATCCCTTGACAGGTACCAGCTTTCTTAGTAGACCTGGAAGAAAAGAGGCACTACATAAAAGGCAAAAAATGCTTCAGGGGGAAAACGTTAAAATAAAACATTTAGAGCTACCTCTTTCTGTTGTGTCTTCCCCCACACCATCAGCCCAGTCTTTTCTTGCTCTGCACTGCGGGTGAGACTGGTTCTGATTGATTGCCCTTTATTTCCATATTAAGCGAGGCAGTTGGGAAATGAATGCCTCCCTTTGCCATGAAGCCCCATGTATAATTTCTATTAAAAGGTTATTAACTTGCCTTTTTTATTTCCTCTTTCTAAAGTCTGTGGTTTTGCATGCCATTAAGAGAACCATAGGAGAGAATTTTAAGAGTTATGAAATGCCAAATTATGTTAAATAGCTTCTGGAAGGTCTTAGGAGAAATCTTGCACGTTCACAAACCTGCTCCAGCACCCATCGTGCCCAATATTAAATCAAAGTCCTGTTTCAATCTCTTCTGCAAATGCCAGATGGAATCCCATTAGGTCCTACCTGGTCTTCCCCAGTGACTATCCCACTGCACTGCTAAGACCAACAGCTCAATGAACCAGAAAGGCTCACCTAACACTTCAGCATAGGCCATCTTCTGTACCAGCCTCTGGTAGTCTAGTCTACAAACTAGACTTTTATTAGTCAAGTGCCTGTCAAAATGCTGAGGCTGATGGGCTTTTTCCAGGCGGTTTTCTTCCCTGGAAAAAGCTGCTTCTCATACCACCCCATAGCAGATGGATGCAAGATGGCACAGAGCTTGCGTGAATGCTTCAACAGAAGGTCCTTCCATCACATGCTCTCTGGCTAATTGGAAAGCTCAATGGGGGCTGAGGAAAACAAATAGCTGCCCCTTAACACACCCGAGTGCTTTCCTTCATTGAGGAAGGCTCAGCATTCAAATGAGCTGTGTATTTACATCTGTCGTGCTTGCCTGGAGAGCTGCACTGCACACACTTGAATGAGTACAATGAAAGGTCATCTGGTCCTGCTTCACAGGGAGCACTGCTGAAGGGCTCTGAGACTCTCTCATACGTGAGCACCACAGAGAGCCCTGACATGCACGTTCAGGGAGGAGGGGTTCATAGAATCTTTCATCTCTCTTTCCCACAGAAAAAATACCAACAATATTGGGAACTTTTCAGGGACAAACATTACTGGTCCCACCTACCTATACTAGAATTCACCTAGCACCAAGAGCACCACATCTCAGCCTCCCCAGCTCACCACTGAAAGTGTTTGCTTGCAGGATGACACCCAGCTGTGAGCTGCAATTCTTACTTATCTGGAGGAGCAGGAGGTCTAGTTAGCCCACCAACAGGCAAAGGCATAAAGGCACGAACCTTCCTTCTAAGTACTTGTGCTAAGAGCAGTGTGGGTAGAGGGTTTACTTCACAAAGCTTTTGGAGATTTCTTTTCCCTCTCCTGTTCCAGCTGAAGATGGAAGATTAAAATCTCAAGCTTCTGTGAACTAAAAATGAAACAAAACTAAAATAAAGCCACCTAGTTTGGGCCAATTAAAATGTTTTGTTTCAGTAGTTTCTGAACATGCTGTTAATAATCAGCTTAAATTGCAGAACAAGGGTGTTGCAAATTAGGAAACTAAAAATCTTCGTTGTCAAAGTAAGACTTTTCAAGAATTTGAGGGCTCTTTTTGAGCTGAGACGTTTGTCAAAGCTGTTCTTTTTTTACCCACAAAAAGTTTCAGCTTCAATAAATCTGTTACACTTCTGACACAAACAGAGACAAGGGGAGAGAAAGGCAGGGCTGCCCTCACTGTGCCAGTCACAGCCCAAAGCTGGTGAGAAACCAAGGTCACACCCAAGGTGACTCACTAAATCACCATCACATCAAAGGTTTGAAACTATAGGACCAGTCCTGAATCCCTCACTGGATTTTGCTATTGTCTTTCATAGCACCAGGGTTTCGCTAGTTCCTTAAAATCTTCAGCCCATCTTTCATCTCCAGGCATTACATGCAAACCACATTAGCTCCTTAGCAGTTAATGGGACCGTGTTGCACAGGAACTGGGTACTGCTGATCCAGGTGCCTTCTTCAGCACGCTTTGTGATCACTCTACCCGGGCAGTTTGGAGATGACTGAAGTGATAACCAGCCCCCTCCTCAGCACTGGTTTTATTGCTAAGGCAGAGCAGAAGACATTGCTACTCTTCACAACATTTGTTTGGAGGCTCAAACACTGTTTCAACAAATGATGCTTTGACATCTGAGTTATTGCCAGTGCCTCCAGGCGTGGTCAGATCCCTCAGTAAGCAGCAGCCCAGAGTTTGCTTAGGAAGGGAGTTGGAGAGAGGCTCAAAGGCAGCATTGGTAGAAAGAAACCTGCACCTTTGAGGTCTCCACAAAGACAGGATGACAAGGAAGTAGTCTCCAGGGCTACCGTAACAAGCACGCTTCCACACAAAATTCAGTGGAGGTAAAAAAGGGAAAGATACCTCTATAGAGCCACCTCAACTACTTCCCCATGCCAATATTGGGAAAACAGCTTCAATGGAGTTGCATGAAGGCAAAACAGGTCTAATAAAAGAGCAAAAAAGGGTTTCTAGGATTCCTGAAAAACATCCTGGAAAAATCCTGTGAAGTGACATAAAATGCCTAAAAAGCAAAAAATTGCCTTAGAAAGCAAAGCATTCTTCCTACAAAGAATTCTAAAAAAATCTGAGAAAACATTTGAAAAGTTCCTGGTAAGCACTCTGGAAAATTCCTAGAAAGCAACATGAGAAATGTCTTGAAAGTGACATGGCACATTCCTGGAAGGGAAAGGGGAGATTTCTGGCAATCAGTGTGGAAATTCCTAAGAAGAATCTTAAAACACCCCATGAAGTAATCTGAGGATTCCTAGAAATCATACTGAAATAGTCCTTGGAAGAAACTTGAGAAATTCCTGAGAGGCATCTGGAAAAATTAAAAAAAACACAAAGGAGAAATTCCAGGAAAGGGAAGGGAAGATTCCTGGGATGTTTCTAGAAAACAGAGGGGATTCCTGGAAAGCAACAACAGCAGGGAAAATGCCTAGAAAATATCATGGGAGTTTCTAGAAAGCAACTAATTAAATTCCTGGAAAACACCTGGGGTCAATCTAGAAGGCTAGATTCCCAAATTCTTGGAAAGCAACCTTAGAAATTCCAAGAAAACAATGTGAGTTTCTTAGAAAGAACTCTGGAAAATTCTGAGAAAATGTGTGATGGGTTACTGGAAAGCATTGTGGGACATTCAGAGAAAACAAAGCCAAAACTCCTAGAAAGCATCCTACAAAATTCCTAAAAAACAACACAGGGCATTGCTGGAAAATGTGCTGGGATGTTCCTACAAAACAATGGGGATATTCGTGGAAAGAAATGTGGGAAATTCCTAGAAAACACCCAGGGTAATATCTGGAAAGGTATGTGGAGATTCCTACAAAGCATTGAGGGCGTTTCTAGAAAGCACCACCAATGCTGATTTTGAGGGGAAGAACACGTGAGGGTTGCAGTGGACCTAGAGAGGGGATCAGAGGAGGCTGAGAAAGGCATGATACCCCCAAGATCCTGAGGGTGCTGGAAGTGGGTGGCAGAAGAGCAGCCCTCACCCCCAGGAAGGTCCAGCTCAGTACTGGAATGACTGGGAAGCAGAAATGTCACTTCAAAGCCACAGGTTCACACATGAAGGCATACAAGGTCACTTTAAGTCTGCCCACATTGGTCCTGATCCACACGCATCAAATCTACTCCTAGAAATATCCAACAATGGATAAATTCCCCTTTCCTCAGTGAGGCGTCTGTGCTCTTACCTGTCCCTATTTTTGGGAGGGCTTTCCTTGGTGATCAGCCTCACTCTCTCTACCTTCTCCTCCCCTTTGTCCCCTCAAGGCACTGATAAGAATGTGTTTCAAGGGTCATATGATAATTCAAGTTAGAAGGGAGCTCAGGAGGTCTCTAAGTCCAATCTCCTGCTCAAAGCAGGGTCAGCACTGAGGTCAGACCTGGTTGTTCAGGGCTTTTTCCACTCACATCTTAAAATCCTCCAAGGACAGAGGGTGCACAGCCCTTCTGGTCACCAGTCCCACTGTTTGACTGTCCTCACAGGGAAAAACTTGTGGCACATAAGAGCAATATATATAAACAATCTGAACTTCTCTTGTTCTGGGTGATGTCCATTGCTGTCCATTCTCTCTCAGTGCCCCACGCTGAAGACCCTGACTTTGACTTCTCTGTTACTTCCTCACAAAAGCCCCCTGAGCATGTCCATAGCTGTCCATGCTGTCTCTGAAGCCCTCCCTTCCTCTCTGGCAGATGATAGGCCCATCTGCCCAACTCCCTCAAGACCAGCTGGGATTTTTTCCATGCCTTCTTCAGATGCTGTTTCTCAGCCCATTTCTGCTCAGGAAGAAGAAAAGATCACAGAGAGGTTGGTGGCATCACTTTTATGATGTTCCCTTCCCCAGCTGGCCCAGCAGAGCAAGGAAAACTGGGTGACAGCCTAGCAATTATCTCCAGTAGGCTTTTGCTCATCTGATTGACTTCCCTTTGCTTTCATGCCTGACACTTCAAACGTCAGGGATGGCAAGGCAGGGGGAGGATTTGGCTAATGGAATGAATCAAGAACTCAAAAAAATATATAACTACCTCATCTGGAAAGCAGGACTTGTCTCAGCCTCCCTGCTGTGCTCAGTCTCCAGGTTATCGCCCCCATGCCCATGCTTAAGAGCACAGATAGTAATCAGTTGTAAATAATTAACTGTGAGAGTGGCAGAGGCAGCACCCACATTGCTTGCTGAACACCACCGTGGGATGTGACCCAAGAAGACAAAACCCACACTCGGAGGCTGTCAGGTGTGGAAAAAGACCTTAGGAAAACAGAGCTTATACCTCTGCAACTGACCCCAGGTAGGTCCTTCTGGTACAACTGGTTTGTCCCTCAGTTTTTCCACTCGTCTTTCTTATTCCACCCATGCTTCATCTGGGAATGGCTCCCACCTCGTAGAAGGAGAGTATCCATCAAAACAGTGCATTGATCTCACCCAGCTACACAACTAAAATAGGCCTGGATCTGGTCACTGCCACGTGGCTATGGTACAGCCCCACATCTGAGGATCTAGCCAAAAACTCTTCTCCTCAGAGCCAGGTGTCTTCATCCATATTACCATAAGTGAACAGGTCCTGGCCCGCCTGTTCCCAAATCTATGCCCAGTCACTGGCCAGAAGGGTGTAAACTGGCGTGGAAAAAAAAACAGTGCTAGGGAGCATGCTAACCCATCCCTTTTCATCCACACTGCTGCAGCTTAAATTGAACTGTAGCTCAGGTTGCAGGTGTCCAGCCTGGGCTTGGGGAGAGCTGAGTTGAAAGCACCTCCCAGGGAATTGGTTTCCTCACCCCATTTGGTTCAGCTTCCCCCAAACCACCTGCAGAGCTCACTGGGCACCTCTGTGGTGTGGTGGCTGCCCTCCAAGGGGATTCCTGCTCTCGCAGGGTGCAGTTTTCTGCCTGGAAGATGCCAGCTGCTGCTCAGGCAGAGCCATGCACACCCACATGCTGGCTGAATAATGAAAACAAGAATGCCTCACTCCCGCTGGATGCTGGTTTATTGCCTGGCTTGTGGTTGCTGCCATGTGACTGGCTTCTAGGGGAGGCCACCCAGCGCTCCTCTTGCAAAAAGGAGAAATGATTGCAGAGCCTGGGCTGCTGTGCAGTTGGGAAAGCAGATCAATTCGGCAGATCAATCACCATCGTGGGCAAGGGAATTCTCACTGGAAAAACTCTCCTGCTTCTGCTGGGTCATTAGTAGAGCCCCCTATTCTAAATCAGGGCCTCCATCTAACAACAGTGCTCTCGTTGATTAATGCTGATTAGCCCTGCTTTGCTTGGAACGTTGATTAAAACGCAGGGTTCATTTCCCAGGTTTCCTTCCCAATCATATCCCCTAATTTCTTTTGGCACCTCCACAGCCTCTTAATTCTTCAGTCCTCCAAGAAGCTCATCAGACAAGGACAATGCTGCGGCACTAACAAAGAAAGGGCAGATGTGAATCATATCCAAAGGGAAGCTCTCTCCTATGCTGTTACCCTATATGGTACACTGACTGGTGGTGTCTTCACTTCAAAATGCTTCAAAGGCAGATAAAAGCCCATCACCACTCAAGATTTCCCTATATACCTCCCTTTCAGACATATCTGCTTGATTTCCACCAACTGTAGAAGCAAAGGGACCTGTATTGCCTCTTTTCTAAATTACTAGCTAAATTGCTATGGGAATGGCTTTATGTGTTGAGTCCAATAGCCCATCCGGCTGTTCCGGTGGCCATAGCAGATGCATAAAAATCGACAGAAATAGGGGACATACAAAGTGGCCTTGACCCAGTCTTCTCAGCTTTGGCGATCTGTGGTTCAAGGATCTTTGTTGGCTACGCCCATCTCACAGGGGTTTAACATCCAACAACACCTTGTCAACCCCCATCCTGAACTCATGCCAGCCTCCACAACATCCCATGGCAACAGGAGGGGCAGTGCAGTTGCACATCATGTGAAAAAGTATTTGCTCATGTCTGTATCAAATCTACTGCTTGCTTGCTTTCAAAAACACCTAGTTATGAGAAAAAGGCAGCAATCCTTCCCTCCCGGCTCTGTACCATCCACGATATGGTAGGTCTCTGTTGTTGCCCCTTTAGGCACCTCTTGTTCTAGCCAGGGAGTCCTACCTTCATACAGAAAAAATTTTGCAGCTTATTGGAAGTTGTTTCAATAAAACAAGCAGGGCTCAGGAAAACGAAGAACCCATTACTGCCTCTGTTTCGCAGTAAGAAAATGGAAATTCAGACTATCTTTAAAACACAACCAAGTAAATAACACTTTGGCACCAAGAGCAATGAGTTAATCTGACATCTGAATATTCCCTGCTATTAAGTAAGATGAAGACTTGCCTCCTTCAGCTCTTATGTAAATAGAACTCATCTGCGATGCAGATTTTATTAATTAACTGGCAAATCGAGAAAACCCCAATAGGCTGTAATTGAACTTCGCATTGGTGATAGATGAGGAGACACTTTACAAGCCATCCGCTGTGTCTTCATAGTCTCTCCAGGAGCTGTTGCCATCCCCACCCACCCTCACAGCAGAGAGGATGCCCCATATTGATCAAAATCCAGAAAATCTGAGGGGCAGACACCCGGAGCTGAAGAGGTACCTGACACATTTGCCTCCTGAAGTACCCTCTTGCTGGTCATGCTGCTCTGTGGGGCATCACTTGTCTGCACCTTGCAGGTTTTCACAGGGGGCAGGCATGAGCTGCTGAACCTTTAAGAGAAGTCCCCTCATAGCTTTGAGGGGCCTTTCTCCCTGGTCACCTGTAATGTGAAGAGGGGACACTCAATAGCACTGCAGAGAGCTGGGCAGCTCAAATGTGCCTGAGGGTCCTGGGTAACCTGAGATTTCCAGATACTTGGGGATGGTATACCCCAGGGATGTCATACCCTATAGAAACACATCCAAAACCTAAGGCAAAACACAGAACAGCCAGATTCATCTGGGTCCCAGTGGTAACTCCCAGCTGGGCAACATGGATGGCGACAGGACAACCCATGTGTGGAGAAGGCAGACCTAAAGCCCTGCAGGAGCACTATGCTGCCCTTCTCCGGCGAGACAGCCCGCAGCTGAACCCAGCAGGAACAAGATTAAGGCATTATTGATGCAGTGGGAGAAGGGATGAACGAAAACAACCCCCTGCATGGGTGCTTTGCAGTTCTTGGTGGGGAACTAATTTTGCTTTTATTTTGCTAGAGAAACAGCGAGGCGCCCACCCTCAGAGCTGCTGAAGCCTGGGTTCATCTCGGCGCAGGAAGGGGAAGTGGCATTTGAAACACTGAGATGTGAGAAGAGTTTCATTATTGCTCTGGATGGCCCCTTCATTAGAGGAAAACACGGTCTCTAATGAAGGGGAAATAAAACAGGAGCTCCCTGCTGTGTCCAGAAAGGCATCTCTTTTCAGCTTTGCTTCATTCTCCTTATTTATGGGAAGGAGGGAGGCAGGACCTATTCATCCCTGTAGCACCGCACTCCTGGGTCTCATGAGGGGTGCTCCAAGGACACCCCAAATCAAGATCTCTCCACAGACAGCAATCCATGGGCGCAGTCCCTGCTGGACTCCACAGCTTTGGGGTACCTCCTTGTGCCCACACTCCGGTGGTCAGAGGCTGGCCTTGTGCGTAGGCATGAGGTTTCAAGGTCCACGCCCTCTCCAAGGAAACACACCCCAGGTGCTGCATACCCAGCAATTCGGTGCCATTCCCTTGCTATCCAGGAGAAACTGAGGCATATTATCCACACTTGATGTCAAGTCTGAAGACCATGTTTAATGAAAGGGCACGGGGAACACTCTCCTCATAGCTTCCTTGCAAAGTGCCCTCAGATTACCAGGGAAGGATTTGATTTCTCACGACTGGCTTAACAAACCCAACGTGGGATTCGCACGTCCACTAATTTTTCCCAGCTGGCATCAGTTGTTTTCCAAGGTAGATTACACTCCACAAAGTTTTCAGCATGGAAAGGCAGAATCCTTCTTCTTTCCTCTCCTAGTAATTGGGGGAATTTTTTTAGCAATGCATCAACAGATTTCAGGAGTAGAACCGGCTCACGTTCCCTTTGCTGGGACAACTCTAGCTCTGCTAGGAATTGAGATGAAAGGAAACTTGCTTTCATCCCAGCATAAGCAGGCAAGAAGTGGAGCATGAACAGAGAGAAGACAAGCAGAGAAGCAAGCACTATGATTTTATTCTGCGTCCCTGCACCTAAAGCTGTCCTTAATCACTACTCATGACTCATAGCCAGTTCTTTCACTGAGACCTCCAGAGAAGGTAATTTCATTTCAGGGACTCTCAGGCACATTGGCTGGAAGAGACCTCTGGATGTCCCCAGTCCAACCACTCATAATTTGCTCCCAGAATTTGCTGGGGACCTGTCCTGTTCCCAAGCTGAGGGGCTTTGAAAGTATTCAGAGGTGAGAGAGCATCCTGCAGTGGAGAACACGTTGGAGGAAGCAGAATTGTTCCAGCAGTTGTCTACTCTCTTCACTGCTCTGAAAAACTCCCCAGCCCACCTTCAATAAACCGTCTGTACTGGGAGGTGAACTCTGGGACCTGTGTGGGCCAAGCTTCGCGGAAGACAGCAAGAGGAGGGCATCCAGAGGATGTCAGGAGACTGAACAAAACGAAATGACAGGGGACACTGCTTGCAGAAAGCAGTACAGTTCAAGATAAGGTCAGGAGCTGGAGAGGGGCTGTGTGTCTGACGGGTGAATAACCACAGACTTGGACCATCAAACTCTTTGCCTGTTCTGGCTACTTTACCCTGAGAGCCAAGAGCCTTCATCCTGGGCTTTCATGCATTATTTACAAGACAGCAGGGACCATAGCCCCTTCTCAGCCCCATCGCTAGGACCTTCCAGTGACTTCCTAGCGAAGGAACAAGTTTCTCGTAAATTACATTTCCAGCAAGCATCTCTGCTAATTAAAGATTATGAAATGAATTTACCGTTACTTCAATTAAAATCCATTCACAGCTAATACCTTCCTCTTTTCCAACGTTATTTATTTATGGAGGGTGGGGAAGGAAGGAAGGAACTGCATTCGGAGTCTCCAGAAGTTCTCTGGATTTGGAACAGACTCGTCTCTGCCTCGTTACATGGAATAGGTCCCTGGAGAATGCAGGCTGATTGCAATCTAATTTATGGCATTCATCAACATATGAATTAATTCTGGGGTCTCAGATATGAGATCTCTCTATTTACCCCTTCCTCCTCACACAGCCTAGGCAGCTCGGCTCCACTGCCACACTTCCTTCCTTCATTAAAGAAACAGCCTTGTTTTTAGTTAAGAAAGCTTGTTTATGGTGAAAGAACTGGGCATCTCGCCTGGCTTTCGGTGAATTGAAGTAAACTGAAACCGAGGAGGAGCTAGTCCCTGCTTGGAGTAAGTTTCAGATCTGGTGCTCTGCTGCTGTGTGCCTCAGCTTCCCTGCCTGGGACACAGGGATGCTGTTCCTAGCTTCCCTCTGAAAGCCATGGGGAGAATAAAAATGCATTTGTGCTTTGGAGCCCTGCAGGGAACCTTGCAGAGGGCTTTTGTGTGTTTTACTATTGCTCCGCTGTGTTGTTCTTGGCTTTGACCTTGGACTGAGCCGGACAGAAGAATAATCAAACAAGGCCACTTATATTTCAGGTGCATGTTGGACACTTGTTAAAGAAAGCCTAAAACTGCAAAGTCCTCTGGTAGCAGCCATTAACCTGTGCAGCGACTAGAAGCCCTGGAGCTATTGACAGGTTTATAAATCATCAGCGGCGGTGGAGGAAGGGCTGTTTGTCTGGTCTCTTTCTACCCAGAGGCTGGCACAGGCAAAATACGACAGCAAAACAAATCTAAGGGCAGAAAGTGGGTGTGCAGCATGCCTCTGGGCAGGGAAGGCAGGTCTGGGAGTGGGATGAGATGTACAGAAGAGCAGGGTGCATTCAGCTGTTTAAAGGAGAGACTTTTGCTTCACCAACATGAAGAGGCAACTGTTGGACTGGGTAACAGTGGAGACAGACATAGTCCAGGGTGGGAACGACAGGCCTATGAACTCTGACTGCTAGGGTCAAGGTTGCTTTCCTTGGGACATAAGTTCACAGCCAGAACTGGTTTTGAGCCAGAAATGTCAGTGTCTGTGCTCTCTCCCCGGTCAGATCACAGGGTCACCTTCAGCAGGGTCCCATTCTGGAGACAAGGTCTGGGTGCAATTTCACTGAGGCTCAGCACCACAATGAGCAGAGAGGCTGATGCTGCATCTCTCACCTGTTCCCCTGGAACTGTCTAAATGTGCATGGACTTAGTGGATGCGGCTTAGTTTTCTCCTCTTCTCTCTGATAAAATAAATGAAGCATATAAGGTAATTTTAACACTAATGTATATATTGCTATGTCCATCAAAAACATTGGACTGCTCCAGGGAAGAAGGGAATATGCAGGTCTCTGTGCTTGATGGGACAGAGCAAGGTATGGGCTCCGATTGCAGTGAGGAGACTTGAGTGGGATTCATTAGGAAAAATTATGACACAACCCTGATGGACAAGAGCTGATGGCATAGCTCCTCATTGATGAGGGACCTCCTTCATCTGTGGAACAGCAGGTTCAGCCAGGAGAACATGCAATTCAATCAACATTTTGAAAGCCAAGAGCTTTGGTGAGCTCTGGACTATTTGGTGTCACAGTGGTGGACATTTAATACCTTCACAGTAGTAAAGTGAGGGAGTCTGAGGACTATGTCTCTGTGTGGTTAACAGCCTCCTCAACAAAATCACACCCTGCTCTTTATGAATGCCACCTTTAGCTTTAATTCAGCCTTCTCCTGGAGTTTCAACTACTAGAAGGGAACATTTCCCTGACTAAATTACTCCTTGGTAGCATCAGGCAGCCAGACTGGAAAATACAACCTGCAGCACTTACTTCCATCACAAAATAAAAAGATGGAAGGGGGGCAATCACAGCTCTGGTTGCAGGTAGGTTAAAAGTTGTTTCCCTATTTGTTAAATATATATCTTTCACTTTTGCTGGTTCTGCTCCTGAGTTTATTCTGTCCCAAAGTAATCAAGCGTTTTGCTGCCACTGCCAATCACAACTGTCTGCCGCTGACAAGAGAAGCAGCACCGCCAGAGGTGGAGCACCACAGGGTGCTCGAGGCAATGTCCCCGCTGAGATGCAGCAGAGCTCAGTCCAGGCTGGAGCTTCTTCACGTTCCTGTCACTCAGTTGGGGGCTGCTGCAGTTCATGAGGATCTGGCTGAGCTTGCCTGAGCTGAATGGGGAAACAGGGTGCAACCATCCAATTTCAGCTTTCAGTCCAGAAGGGCTGTGTCCACATCTCTCCTCCATTCCAGCACCTGTGTACCTGTAGCAGCTGGATGTTCTCACCTGTGAGTCACCACTCACACACATCACTTTGGGGCACAGGAAAGGGAGCATTATCCACTTTTGTGCAGGGCACTGTATCTTCTGGTGCCCACAAGAAGACAAACACAGGTTAGCGTTACAGCCCCCCTCCACCATCAGCTCCTTTAATGTTAGGTTGCCTAGTGTGGCAGAGAGGGCCAGAACATGACCCCAGGGGTTGGTGTCCCACCTGTGAGCATGGGAGCAGGCGACAATGCATAGACCAGGCATGCATCGCACTGCGTGATGCCGAGCCGAATCAGTGCCTGGGAAATTACAGGTAGGGGTTATGGAAGGTGGCGGGGTAAGGGCACGGCTGGAGCACAATCTGCAATGCAGAAGAGAGCACTGCATCACCTCTTGGATGCGGTGGCAGATTAATCAGGAGTCACAGAGTGTATTTGTAACCCGCCTGGCAACCCAGCCGCATTTCACACACTCAGCCCTACTCAGCTCTTCCTCCACACCTGAAATACCAGCATGACTTTACAGTTAGAGGCAGGTCCTGCTCTGGGAGCAGAAAACATTGGAGCAAAGTCTTTGTGGGTGGCAGACAGCAGAGCTACACGCTCCTACATGTCTCTCTTGTTAGGGTTAGGGAATGAGAACTAGTGTTTGGGGAGGTCTCTATTTCTGTTCCTCTGCCTGCAATGGGGAAGTATTTCATGGAAGCAGGTAAGTTTTCCTATTTGCCTTGTTCAGTTCCTTCATCTCTACTTTACCGCCACCATTGTTGACGTTGACAGTTCCCTCCTGCAGCTCAGGCATTAGCAGGTGGACAGACCCCTCAGTCCTGCCCTTTTCATCTATTTTTACCTGTTCTGTGTCCAGGCAGCATTTTCTAGGGATGTGAACAGAACATGTAATTCACTCTTCCCACCTCACCTCCACACTCACTTCCATTAGTCCTGTTGGCCTGGGTCTGTTTATTTGGGAAATACTCCCCATTCTTTCACGAAGGAAGCTTTTCATGCTGGGTTTTTTTGTTCGTGCCTTCAGCCTCTCAAATCCATCGAATAAGCCAAGCTGTCCGTGAGATGGTGCCACACGCAGAGCTGAAACCCCACTTTGTTCACCAGAGACGGCAGCGAGGAAAAAGCCTTCCTTGGCATTGCATTTCATATGGCATGTTCATGATGTCATTTATTATTACAATCTGGACTTCTTCAGCTTTGGGAACATGAATAATACAGCATCAAAAAAAAATAATTTTTTTAAAAGGCGTTTTTATATATAGATAAATAGTTTGCTCTGATTCATCTGCTTAAAACTGCTGCTGTTCCTTGTTTGCTTGTTGTTTTTTTTCAAGCAGAAATCACTGGGCAAGAAGAATGCCAGGAATGGAAATCCAGGATAAGCCTATTTTTCACAACTCCTTGTCATGCAGGAAGGTTGTTGACAAAACTTTGGAAGAGCACTGGAATTTGCTTGGAAATGAAGCCGCTGCTCCAGGGTGTAGTGCAGCAGCTGTGCAGAGCCAGGGAGGTAGAGAAGGGCATCAGACCCAACCAGGGATGAATGAAGGTCAGCATGCCTCATCCCTGGGAAGGCTGCGGAGGCTGGGATATGAGCTGCACAGCCCCCACAAGCTGGCATCTGGATATGAATGTGGATGTCTCCCTGCACAACTAAAATTTGAACGATTTGAAGAAGTCCTGTGAAGACTGTTTTACCTTGTGCCAAATGAGGGCATGAATCTTTGTTGTTATTCTGCTGAAGAGGCGCAGTAGCATCTTTGGTGGGGGTCAGGGTATAGTGTCAGCAGCCAGCACAGATGAGAGATGCAAAAAAAAAGCTTAAAATTGAAAAATGACCCTTGGGTAGATGAATATCTCACTCAAAAGGACAGACGGACATACTGCTGCTGGAGCTGCACCTCCTGATTATATTCTTGGCCAGCTTCTGGATAGCTCTTGGCCAGGGTAAGACACATAGCCTCCTGTACCATGACACACGACAGCCATGAACTCCTAGGCTGCTCGCCACCCCTGCATCCCAGTTTTCACCTGGCAGTTTTTGCCACATCCACAGCCCGTTGCCTCCATATCCCTTCCCTGTTGCAAAAGGGGCCAGGCTGCCAGCAGTGGAGCAGGGAGCAGGGTCAGATCTCTGGCCTGTAGGACAACCTCAGGCTTCACCTTCTGTAGAAACCTTGGGATCTGGTCCTGGTCACAGACAAGGAAGCAGACTGTCTGCTCAGGGCATCGCTTGCAATGTGTCAGAGAGGTTTTTCAGCTCTGCGTGGACACCAGCTTTACCAAAGGCATGTCCCAGTAGTGAGTTTGATTCTGACTGTACAGAATAAACACCAGTGCTTTGACTGTAGTTATGTAGAGATTAAACCATACAATAAAAATGCTAAGGAAACAGCTGAAACAAGCACTCCACATCCATCACAAGGGACAAGATTTTTCTCAATCCACTAAAACATTATTTGTTCTTCTTCCCAGGGGCCACAACACCGCTCTTCTGCATGAGATATGTGTGTCATTGGGTATGTGTGTATCCCTAAATTTAATTTGTCCAATTGCATTAGGGCAAGCAGCTAATTCTGAAATACATTTTGCTCCCATAATCAACCCCTCTGCCAAATGGCATTTGGGTGGAATTGTAGCAACTGTGATTTTTATTTAAAGTGATTTATTGAAATCATTAGCAATGTTCCCCAAGTGGAATCCGTGGCAATCCTTTTAATCTTCCCCCCCCCATCTCAACAAATGCAAACATTTTTTTTTAATAACAGAGAGTTTGAAATATAAGGCTGTTAAAATCCACACTTCTTTGTGCTCTCTCCTTCTGTAATGGGATGGAAACAGTAATCGTGGAAATAAAGCCTCCCTTTCAGACAAGAGATGCCGCGGGTGTATAACGAACAATGAAACATCTATTTAATCACTTCAAATTGATATGGGTGTTAATGAAAATGAAAGAGGCCACCTTTGCTTTCACTGCAGGGAAATGCAAAAGGTGGAGAGGTGTTTTTTTGGTATCACCCTAAGACTGTTTTGATGAATTCAGCGCCTGCAGCAGACCTCAGAGCTCCGCCAAGTGCTTTTCCAGCCTCTTCCCAAAAGTGTTCCATGAAAAAGCAAGGGGGGCAGCCCTCTGTCCTGCTGGAATGAGGTACAGGTTGGTATCCCCAGCTGTCCCCAGGCAAGCAGTGATTTGCCAGCTGATGGTTTGCTTCATCCTCCCAATGTGCTGATTCATCACCACGTGTTTTCCAGAGAGCTGGCTGTGAGGTATGGGAGATGGAGCTGTGCCAGCTGTGCCAGCTGTGCTGCCAGGCCCTGGCCACGGTCAATAGGACGGGGACCACCAGCATATGCACTGCCAAGTCACCAGGCAGTCCAGGTGGGCTCTGTGACCGGGTGTCCATAGGTCCCAGCCCTCAAGGGTACCCAAAAGCAATGAACTCCTGACAGCCCTGGCTGGGCAGGAGGCAGGGGCTCCGAAATGGCTGATCATCAGGGCTCCTTTGGCCAGCACTTGGGAAGCAGCAGGGAAGAAGGTGTCAGCAAGGTCTCAGTATGTTCTCTCTTTGTCTTTAAATTAGTAAAAACCAGTTGGCTGATGGTACAGCAGGCAGGAAATGGCTGTTGTCAGCCTCATTTTATAGGTGGGGAGGGAGTCTCCCACATGGCAACCCTGTTCAGGCGTCCATTCAGACAGTCCTCGCTGCCCATGAATTCCTCTGCAAGGACTGTTTTGGCCCATATCACATGGGGCAGAGACCCTGACCAAGCTCCCTGGGACCTCTAACCGGGGTTTGATTAAAGCTCTTGAAGGTGGCAAGGACCTTAAGGTCTCCAGAGCTAGAGCATGCCCTTCTACCCTCAGTTCCTCTGATTAATCTCCATATACACATACATCTTTGCAAATACTTTGCCCCAAGTCACTCAGCTCCATCCCCTCCTGGGAATAAAGTGTGATGGGAGCTTGTTTGGGACAGTGACGTACAGAGCCAGCCACAGGGATGGCTCAGCCAGGACCAGATGCTCTCCTTTTCCCTCCAGTTGATGCACTGGTGCCATGGCAACTGCTAACACCAAAAAGCTGCGTTGAAAATACAGCTTCAGAGCAGCTTCAGCCCCTGAGGACTGTCCCAGGGGTTGTCCTCTCCTCCTGGGGACTCAAGCCCTCCAGAGCAAGCCAAAGTCAGGCTGCACTGTGGTACACCTGCATAGAGTCCAAACTCACTTTGTATGGAAGAGTTTCTTTAACAATATATAATTTTGCTACATGTTCCCTCTTGGAAGGATAAAATCTGCTGTGGCAGGACATAGAGTCTGAGAGACAAGCCTGACTCCAGCCCTGGCCCTCAAAGCATCCCTACTGCTTCATTCTCTGGAGGCAGAGGAGCAGCTCCAACCCCAGCCATCATAATGCTGAGACAGGGAGACATGTCCCATTGCAGGATATGTCTCCATGCAGCTGCCAAATGTGTTTCTGTAACCGGTCACAGCTCTGTCACTTGTGAGAAGAAATTTTAGGAGGCTGTAAAATGGTCTCGGGGGACAGACAGCAGTGTGACCTGGTCTATGCACACTCCAGGGGGGGCAGAAAGGCTTTTTTTCCATTTTCTTTGCTCCTGGGCTGTACAATCTGACCGTCATCTACCTGAGCCCTGGTGATTTTATTGTAAGGGAGAAATGTTGCCATTTTATTCTACACTCTTCCAATCCCCAGAGATCTGGAAGGATTGCTGCTGGCTGGTAATACATACCAAAAAAAGTTAGTATTTTGCTGTTATTTCTCAGAAGCTCCATCTGGCTGCATTCAGGCCTAATGTGGTGATTTCCTTGCCCTTGTGACAGCTACTTCTTACATGGGGCAGCTGCACCCAAAAGAAAAAGTAGATGTGAAAAATGGAGCTGTGATTTATTTTCACCTCCAAATATAGAAAGACAATTTCCCCCTCTCTAAGATTTCCTCTTCCTTCTCTTTAAATAAGTCCCAGTGCCTTCAAACCAACCCAGCATCCCAGTGAAACCCCATTGCCAAGGAGTGTGCAGATATATTTGTAGGGCAGCCAGACCAGTTTAAATCTATCATCAAGGTGACCAGGGACAGACTGGCTCTCACTAGTTTGCATAGACATCTAACCAGGGAAGGGGGATGGAAAGGGAGCTTAGTCCCAAATCCTCTGGGCTTTCTGCAAACCAGGCATCCCACTGATGCTAAAACTTTGCTGGGCGGCAGCTGAGGGGGAAGCGGGGCTGTGGGCATCATCCTTCCCTTGGGATGCTGCTGGTGGGGGGATTGATGATGTCCACCCTCCTCCTGGCAGTGCCAGAGATTCGATTTCTCTCTGCCAGCAGCACAGCTCCCAGACAAAGGCTGTGCTCAGCACTCGCATTTGGGCTGGAGCTGGGGACTCTTCCCTGAGAGGACACCAGACCTGAGTCTGGGACACGCCAGCCGTGCCCCTGTGCAGGCGTGTGTACTCATGCACACCCACACACACGCACCGGCTGCTCCCCACCTCTCCGGGAAGATCCAGCAGCTGGATCAAGGCACGTCTTTTGGCCGGATCAAGGCACGTCTTTTGGCATGGAAAGGATTAACTCCCCAGGGAGCAGTGTCGGAGGCTGAGCCTGTGCTCCCGCCACGCATTGCCGGCTTCACAGCAGGCTCGGGAGTTGTGGAGCCAGCCTCCCGGCAGCTAATCCCCCTCGCTGCCCGCAGCCAGGGTGGCTGGGAAGAGTGAGCGGGGCTGTGGGGCGAAGGGACAGGAGGGGACGGGGACAGGGAGGAGTGTAGACACACACACGCAGGCGTGCACGCAGCGCCCCGCAGACAGCAGGCAGCGCCGCCGGATCGGTGGCTGTTTTGCGGGGAGGTCCGTAGGGAGCCGGGAGATGAATAAAACAAGCCGGAGCACCAGGCGAGCAGATCTGTTCATGTGCAAAAGTCTTTAAGGTAAAACCCAAGAGCAGCCGCTTCTCAGCTGGGCTGCCCTTCAGAGTCTGGGCACTGGTCTCACTGCTGTCCTGGTTGTTGTCTCTGACTGTGATCTTATTTTTAAAGGAATCGATTGGGAGATGCTGGCAAAAGAAGTTGCTGAAAGCCGGGCTGGCGTGACTGGGAGCTGCGTGCCGACGGCACTGTCACGCATCGGGAGCAGCTGAACTTTGTGGGTTTTGAACATACGTTTTTCCCCTGTGGAGGCTTCGGGCAGCGTTACGGGGAGAGTCACTGCACACCTTGCACCTGCTGTCACCCAAACCAAGTCCGGGGGACGGCAAAGGGGGGATTTTCTGTCTCTCCAAGGACCATCACCTGTGCAAAGAAGCTGGAGAAAGGCAATTTATCTTTCTTTTCCAGATGACTGAAATTACCTACAGGATCCTGTCGCTCCAGCTTTCATCAGTAAGCATCGTTCGGGAAACACGGCTGAGGAACAAAAATGGTATCGGTCAAAATCATTCCAGCACCTACTTTTTCCCAAGGAACTTCATGCCTGTAGGGGTTTTCTGCGAGCATTTTCAGGAGTGAGGACCGACGTACCGCAGATGCATCCCTATCGGATCATGTAAGAATTTGCAGGTGAGAAACCTACCCCAGCAAGACCATCTCTGCCCAGTTTGCACTACATGGTTTGGTGTA
This sequence comes from Thinocorus orbignyianus, assembly GCA_013400375.1. Taxonomy (NCBI): domain Eukaryota; kingdom Metazoa; phylum Chordata; class Aves; order Ciconiiformes; family Thinocoridae; genus Thinocorus; species Thinocorus orbignyianus. Next base: position 495,370 of record VXBW01000945.1, read on the forward strand.
AGCACAGCAATTCTCGCCTCTTTCTCTCCCTTCTAAATCTCTTGGGCTTGGAGATCTCTTTCCTCATTGCAATTATGATTATTTGCAACATCAGTGCCATCAAAGATTGGAGCACTTTCCTCTCCCAGATCCTCCCCAGCGTTAACAAGACTTTGAACTTGGTACAGCAAGTGGAAGCCACTACCAGTTCGGTGGTAAGCGTCCTCCAGGACCCTGACCAAGACAACTACCTGTCCAACAGCCAGTCCATGAACTCCAGCAACTTCACGGCTGGCCTGGATCACTTGTTCCAGTACTCATATTCAGACAATGACCAGCTTTACAAGGAGTACAAACCCCCTCCTCGAGACGCCATTCCTCTGCCCAAGGCTGTCCTCTACCTTCTCATGGCAGCCCTGGTGGTGGTGGCAGTGGCGTACGCCATCGTCGGGCATCTCATCAAGGACCTCATTCACGACTTCATAGGTGAGTGCGGGCATCACGCGCTGTGTGCATGTGGACGAAAACCAGCCTGGTGCAAATCCTGGGTGTGATGGCTGGTGTCTCTCCTTTGATTTGGGTGGGTTTTAGACTGAGCCTTGGCACTTTCAGGTTTACAAGAGTGTTAGTTTATCTGATGTACTGGGGTCTCCAAACAGCTGTATGTTGATCAGGTCCCTGGAGAAAATTTGTGGGTTTAGTCCCTTTCCTAAAGAAATGATACTTGGTTTTGTGTGTGTGTGTGTATGAATGTGTGTGTGTAAATGTGTACGTGCATACATGTGTGCTGCCCAACGACTGTAACATCCACTGGCTGGTTTCAATTGAGCTTGGATGAAAGGTTTCCAAAATGAAAAGTTTCATGGCAACAGATACCTGAGCACAGGATAACAACCCACTAGGGCACTGTGAAAGAAGAGCTTAACCCCTTATCAGACACCAGTGAATCCACAAACTCCTAGGAAACACAGGTCAGCAGTCTGCCTCCCTTGTACAGCACCTAGCACAACCATCACAGCCTCTGAGGCTGCTGCAACAAATCTGTAAGAAGACAACCCAAAGAGTGTGCAGTTTTATGAGAACTGGCTTCCCAGTTCTGTCGTTTCACCCTGCTGATGATGAATGAGGTCCCTCATCGAGTCCGACATTGGGGACAAGAGTACAAACACTCTGAGGCCACCGTGGGCAGGCAGAGGCACTTGGCTGCTTACAGTGAGCCCTCAGTGACACTTCTGTTGTTTGCCCCATAATTTGAAAGGCTGATGGTGCTGGGGAGCGCAAATGTACCCAGTTCTCTTCTGGATCCTTGGTACTTTTGGCCCCCACACCCTGACAGCCACCTCACCGTGTCCCCTGGGTGACAGGACCCTGCTGCAGGGAGTTGGTGGCAGTTTTCCAGCTCAGACAGGGAGACAGGAGGGATCCACAGGGGGATTTAAGCTCCTGGCTTCTGCAGATGTGCATCCTCCCCCTGAAAGCTCTGGGGAGGAATGTCCCCTTGCAAGGGAGCGGAGCTGAAATCCTATTGCCCATCCCTCGCTCTGAGCCTGTTCCCCAGCCAGGGATGAAGCCCTGCAGGCTCCATCGCTGCAGTGGGAGGGAGATCACACTCATCCGGAGCAAAATCCACGTGCTCATTCATAATTCCCCTTTATTTCCCTGCTCCTGGGACGCCGTAGGCGATACACAATGGCTAAAACTCCAAGGGGTGCCTGCAGGGCGGGCAGCACCCATGCCTTGCTGATGGGAGGACAAGCCAAAGTCCCTGGGGCATGGGGTCATGACCAAGCAGGGGCTGGCAGATCTGGGACATGGGTATTTCGGGAGGAGGTATTTGGGACAGGAAAGGTTGAACCTCCTGGCAGGGAGCAGTACTCGGGGTCACACACGAGGCTCAGCCAGGAAAGCGCCAGGGAGCTGCTGCTGAGGAGTCTTTCTTTGCCCCAGCTGGAAGGGAACGGACACTGTCTTAAAGTGTTAAATATAACACTTAATCAGCAGCTTGCTGGGGCTGTAGCATCTCCCGGCTCCGCCGTTCATCTGATTTAGCGTTGCCTTCCCAACAAAGGCAGGCAGCGGGGACAGCACCTAAAAATATACATGCGCCTGCCCTGAGATGCTCAAAGGACCAGGTCAGAGCAGGTTCGAAACACCTCCTGAGTTGGGAGCTGGTCCAGATGCAGTGTCCCCAAATGGAGCAGACACCCCTGTCCCGGATGCTGGGGTCCCTGATGCAGGACAGCTCAATGGATGTGGGTGCTCAAAACCACCCCTAGGGGTCAAAATCCATATAAATGTCATGCCCTCCCCGGGCAGGGAGAGAGGCTGAAGCCGCTTTCAGAGGCACCCGTGTCCCCGCCGTGCTATTTCCAGCTCAGCACCATCACTCCCTGGTGACCTTGGGCACCTTTTGCTTTTGCACGGGACGTCTGCGTGGGACAGGGTCAGCAGGGAGCCCCTGCCCACACAAAATCCTTTGCAAAGGGATTTCCACAGCCTTTCACAGCACCAGAGGGACAGCTCTGGGGTATGCCCGCTTTCTGACACTTTGGAAGAAGCCCTTTCCCTGCTGAACACCTTCAGTGAGGGCAGAGCATCCTCCCTGCCCTGACAGGAGGTGATACCTCTCTGAGTTAGGATCAGAAATCCAGATGTGAGCTTCTGCCCCATCCAGACGGAGAGAAGGCATTTCCAAAACTCCAGCAGCACCCAAAGGCTGCCTCCAGCTTGTCCTATTTAGCACTCCAGGCCCGTCTTCACACCATTTATACGCTTAAAATGAGCCAGACCTCGGAGGAGAGCGGACGAGACCGTGTTTGTTAACACTGCCAAGCAGCAGCCTTTAAAGAGAAGGTTTCATTTGAATGAGTTTGCATAAAATGACTTCAGGGACAGGACGGAGGGACTGAGGGATAGTAAATAAGAAGCTGGTCTATTAGCTACTTTAACACAATGCCTGGATTTATATACTCAGTAGCAACTCCAACCCTCACTATCAGCATTTCTGTGCTAATCATATTTAGAAGGATAGAGAGAGATGTGGAAATAAGACGCCAAAGGGCTGGAGTCTGTTTCGGGGAGATTAAAGTGCGAGTAGTTAATCGCTGCTTTAAGCAGTCACTTGGAGACATCAGGAATGATTTGGACCCCTCAATAACAGCTTGTAGGACACGGCTGGGGGACTCAAAGCATCACCCCATCCCCATGCACTCACAGGGACTGCAAGAAGTGGGTGTTGTGCTTAGTCGGGATGGCAGAGGAGCTCTCAGGATGGTGGTGAGCTCTTCCCCTGCAAAATCTGAACAGATATTTGAGACACCGACACCTCTCTCATGACCACTCTTTAAAAATTTAATTAGAGTTTGTCCAGGCATCCCCGAGGGAAGACAAATGCTGCTGTGATGCCCAGTAGGGTGGGGAGGAGCAGAAAATGGGAGGCTGCATTGGAGGAGAGGGAAAGATGTATTTCTGGAGAGAGGGAAGGCAGAATTCCCCTTGGCCAGGGTGGGGATCCTGTCTGTCCTCATCCCTCCAGGCACCTGGATATGGATAGAAGGGCTCTGAGAGAGCCTGTGTTCAGCTCCTCCTGGAGAGACCTGGACAAGAGGAGCCCAAAATCTCTCCAGTTCCTCCCCAGTTGCTCTGAGCTGACAAAGTCTCACGCTTGCGACTTTCCCAAAACTCATCGGGCATCTCTGCTTCAGGGACGATTGCCAGCCTCCCTCACCTCCCCGGGGCAGAGGGACGGCTCCTGCGTGAGCGCAGCTCAGACACGGCTACCAGTTAAGGCAAATTGGGTCGAAGCATTTGGAAAGCGGCTTAACTGGGGAGCGCCGGAGAGCTGCCGGAGACGGCGCTGTGGCGAAGTGCCGGCTTGGCAAATGACAAGCCTGTCGCCAACGTAGGAAGCGCCTAATTACTGCAATCCTTGGGAATCAGCCCGCCCTCCCTCCTCCGTCCCCAGCAGTTCACTGAATATCGCCCTGATTTGAACGTGCACATAAAAAAATGGAGAAAGAAAAAGAAAAAAAAAAAAGGAAAAAATAAAAAGAGAAGGAGTGGGGAGGGAAGTTTGACTGGAAACAAAGCTGTTGCCATGGAGACTGCAACGCGTGTGGTCCCCAGGAAAGCATCTCGCTGCCTGCGCGGGAACCACACAGGAAGGGTCTGCTGGGCTTGCGTGGGAGCTGATGCTCCTCACAGTGTCACCAGTTCAGCCAAGGTCTCCTCTGACTTGAGTTTCCTTGAGGAAACTTTTCCTTCGGGAATGGGCCCATGGCAGATGACCCACTGGGGTACGGCAGGGCAGGCTGACAGACTCTGGTGGGACTGTGCTGGTCCATGGCTTCGGGACTGCTCAGAACCCTAAGCCAGTCTTGGAGTGGGATCTTTCTTTTCTTTGCCCTTTCGACCCACCAGCTGTATATTTATTTTTCAGCCTTATCTCTACTCACCACATTTCAGGCTTCTTTGGGAAACGGTCTCCTTGAACAAAGAAACTGTGCATGAATGTAGCATTGCTGAAAATAGCTGCTGGGTGATCCTGCAGGGACTTGGGATCTGCTTTTAATTGCTCCCACGCAGAACTGCAGGGCTCTTAGGATAATTCAGCCCATGGCAGGAACTGCAGATAGCGTCTCAGGCCCGTCAGAGAGGACTTACGTCTTCTTTTAGGGCTCTGTTTGGGGGATGATTCATTTGCCTGCCAAAGTTATGGGAAAATACAAGGCCGTGGAAGGTTCCCTTCTGTTTCCCCACCTCTGACACTAACCCCTTGCCTCTGTTTCCCTTTTGGTGCATGAGGGTGCATTAAGAGTTCCTGAGCTGCTGGTCTAGGGGTGTTGATGTCTAGCGGCAGCTATAATAGGATGGCTTTTACCAGGCTAATTCCCGCTCCCAGATTCTGTAATAACAGGCAGATGTTCCATTCCCACATCCACCTTGGCATTGCTGTGGCTGCAGATTTCGGCTGGACAAGTGGCAACAGTGCTCTGGCACTGAGAAAAGCAAGCAGAGGTAGCCCCACTCTTGGATGGTTTCACGACCAAACCTTTGAAGCAGAGAGCCTGAGCAGTGAGATGGCTCCCAGTATGTGATGCCAGGGATCAACCAAAGCTGTCCTCGAGGATGCACCATCCCACAGCGTTGTTTCTGTTTTGGACATCGCATTGTCCAGCAAGGGGCTATGACAGGTCCCTGGGGTGAGGACCATGCCTTGGTCCTCATTGGACCTTGGACCTTGCTGGTCTTCATTGAGTTGAGATGGAGCAGGGGTCCTCACCCTCTCACCATCTTCACTCTCCCTTGGTGGCAAATGCCTAAGGCTGGAAGGTATGGAGAGCATCCCTGCCTCCCACGTACCACACCTGAGTCATCACCCCTCAGAAATCCAGTCTCCAGAGCAGCAATGCTGCCCAGTGGATGGGATTGGGATCAAATGCAGGCTTGGTCCCAGCTTACACTGGTGCAGAGAAGCTACTTTTAAGAGAATATTGTGATTAATTGAACGTCTTTACCATGTCACCCCCTTTCCCAACCAGATCCCTTATGCTGGTGACAGTGTCCTTACCTGTCCATCGGCAAAGTGGTGTGCCCATGGTGTTCACACTGCAGGACAGTTTTGACTCGACCAGCACAGCTGACCTAAGAAATTTCTGCAAAACAGGAGGGAAGAACAGACTTCAACAGCAACTTCATTTAGAAAGACATGAATCTGGGGGGAAAAGTGGGTCTTCTTGCTAACAAATTACTACTGGCAGAGGCAGACAGAGATTTGCCAGCAGAACCAGCCTGGGAGATGTCTGCTCATTTTGCTAATGAATAAGCAAAGTCTGTCCTGCAAATGAGAGAGATACAGTGTCCAGCTGCGACTGCTGCATCGTGTCAAACACGTGAGGGATACCCTTGAACTTGTGTCCAATGGGAGCGCTTTGGCTGAAGCTGGTCCTGCCTTGATGCAGCATATGAGGCAATGGCTGGGTCGGGACCTGTTTCAAAGACGTCTTCTCCTGCTGCTGGGAAAAGGGCTTTTTTAGCAGCTGTTTTCACACTCAGCTCCATTTAAAGCAAGTAAAACTAGAGCACGAGTTTGATTGTTCATCTAACCTGTTTCCCCTTCCGTTGCTTGTTTCCATCTCTGCAGGGAGTGTGAATGTCTCGCTCACTGGGTTGCATTTAAATTTCAGCCCTTTCTCCTACCTCCCTCTGCTCTTCTGTCAGGGACGTCTCTTTTCCAGTGGCTGAAGTGCCTCATGGACATGCTGCTCTGTCACTGATGAATGCAGGGGGCCTGGCCAACCTGCTGGGATGAAACTGTGTAGAGCATCCCTGTGACCCTGTGCAGACAGGGATGAGGTTTCCAAGCAAGGACAGTCCCTCACACCACTGGTATGAGGAGGCATATAATGCACCATGAAACCTAGGCAGCCCAGGACAGTATTTTTCTGCTACCTTGGATCATCACATCCCAAAGGTCCTGCTTCCAGGGATGCTGTCAAAGACTCAGGACGAGCCAGGGAGGTACAGGGGCACTTTGTGTCACATCACTCTGTTATTTAGGGAGAGATGCTATTCTGCAGCTCCTGGTTTACCCAGTCTACCCTATCTCCTCTCCCCAGCTGCTTTGGATCAATAACTCCGTATCGATCTCACCCCATCTCAGCACTTTCCACCTCGCCTTTCACTCTGCAAGATATGCTGAGCCTTGGCAGCACCAGGCAGGCAGGAAGAGGTGTCTCTGGGTTAGATGCTGCTCCCCCAGCCTGACTGAGAAAGCCACTTTGTCCTTCTCTTCTGCCTGAGGCATTCGCATACCTGCCCATGTGCACACCCTGATTTTGTAGCATCTGTTACAAGTTCCTTCCAGGGGCTGAGTAGGGGCAGGCAATGCATTTCCTCACCTCCCAGGTGTGACCATCCTGGGTCCAGGGGTACCACTGTCCCAGGAGCTCACTGTGGGACCCCTGCTCACCCCTGCTCTGCCTTTGAGTGCCCCAGGTCCATTGGGTGTCCTGGTTCAGCCTGACTTTGCTTGCCTTCTAGATAGAGCCCATGTGAACCCAAATGCAAACTTTGCTCCGAAAGAGGATTTCATTTTCCTCTTGGTGCCAATTGTGCCCACGTTCTGTTGGTCATGCAGACCCCCTGCCAGATGTAAGGGATGAAGAGAGAAATGCCTGTCGTGACGCTAAGGGCTTCAGCTACCTTCAGTCAGTCACCACCATCCCTCAGCTCCTGGCACCTCACCACCCTCCATCACCTGATTACAACCATCTGCAGAGTTCATTATCCAAGGTTTTGAACACTGCTTGTGCATGACATGAGGCTGTGCATTCCATCCCCTGCAAAGCTCCTTTTGCATCAGAGCAAGTTTTAACCAAAGACGTGCAGATCTTCTTTCTCCTCCCCCTCATCAGAGGTCCCTCATGAGGAACCCTAGAGGACTCCAGTTTCTCATACACAGGCTGAGCAAACTGGGGAGGAGCTGAAGGGAGAAGCTGGGGAGGAGCATGGATGGTTGGGACAGAGCTGGCCAGTGGTGGCTGGTGGGGCAGACAAAGGTGCTGACATTTTTATGGCTGTTTCTCCAGGGTCATGCTGTTGGCAGGAGATCCTCCGCCAGCTCCATGGGGCCTCACTCCCCGCTCCCGCACATGGCAACATGCTGAAGTTACAGACCATAAATGGCCACAAATAACGTGTAATTGTGTAATTACTTCACTCCTTACTTACACAGTCAAATCATAAAGGCATCGCAGTAAATACCCTCTAATGACAGCCTAATTACATCTTCCTGCAGATTACCGGGTAATTAGATCCAGCAGGCTCCAGAAATAATTCCCAGGGAAGCAGCGGTTCGGATTAGCGCATACAATCCAGCCCGTATTTACCCAGGAATTAGACTGCTGCGGCCTCACGCAAGCCACCTCCCCTGGGCACCCCGGCCAGCCATGTCCCCTTTGGTGACAATGCACCATGCCATTTCCCATGGAAATGGCTTTTGCTGAGCTCTCCCAGCGCTCTCCCAAAATGTTCATCCTCTGCATTTCTGACTTTGTCACAGTGCCATGCCCAGCTCTTGCTTCTGCTGCCGGCAAATGTCCCCAAGAGCTCCTTGTTTGGCCACCAAATGCTACCTCTCCTTGTCCACAGGCATGCAAAGCCATGGTCTTTGCTTCCCTTTGCAGCACTCACCCAATGGCTCTTGGGGTGTCTGGGGACATGACACCTCTTTTTCTATAGGTTATTCCCCTTTTTCCTCACCAGAATAACCCCTACTCCCATTGGAGTTTTACCACTGACGTCAAGGAAAACAAGACAAGACCTTTATTAGTATTTGTAGGAGGCAATCTTGTTATTGCCTTCCGGATCCTCCTTGTGCCAAGCAGCTGCACAGGGTTGGCATGAGCCTGGGAGGTCTTGGAAACAGGCGACGGAGATCCAGGATGTCGGGCCAGTCTGGGAAGCAGCCGGTGGAGTGTTTGGATTTGGTCTAAATCCAGTAAATCCAAGCAAAATGGAGGCTTTAAAGGAAAAAAGACCTAAAAGAGCCTCCTGAGTTTGGCTGATTTCCTCAGGGAAGGGTTGTGATGGGGAGCACAGGCGCTGGTAGGGGTTGTGAACCATACAAATGAAAGCTAAACATCCCAGTTGGGACTCAGGGTAAACCCGAGGCTCCCCAAAAGCCTTTGGACCACATCTTTGCTGAGTTCCCCAGTCACTCTTGCCAGCACCGTGGTAGACATATCGGTTCTTCTCCTGCCCTTCCCATCACACAACTGGCAGATCCTGCTGGCACAGTGATGGAAGTGAACAAAAAAGGAAAACTGAGAAAAAGCAGTCATTCTCTGGACATGCCACCAGCATCCAGCATGGTGGGAGCTCTTTCTTCCTTCAAACCTGCACCTACATCCAGCCAGACCATACCAGGTAGTGCGGCACAAGCCCTTCTGCTCCCTGTCCGACCCCATGGAAGGGTGGACACCCACCCTGACTCCACAGCACGAGCATCACTCCGAAAGCCATGCCCCGCACCCCTGGGTATGACATGGCCAAATGGGTCTAGTCTGGAGAAGAGAGCCAGTTATTGCATTGCAAAAATTACTAAACTTCTGAGTTTTCTTAAAAAAAAAGAAGGAAAAGTTTTGTGGTTTTTGAAAAAGCCTCAAAATTCAGCCTACAGTGCACCCACTGAGCACGAGGAGGACCTCAGGTCTTTCCCATTTCTCCTCACCACTTGGTGACCCAAGAAATTACTTTCATCTCCTTTCAGCCCTGGGATCCCACCTTGGTATTTGCCATCATTTGCCTGAGTTTTCTGCAAAACTTTTTCTCCACAGCCCACGAAAAAGGCAACCCCTTGCTGTGATTGCCTTTCTCTGTCCCTGCTCTGCCAGACCAAAGAGCTGCAACTGAAATGCCACATGAGAACAGGAAAAAAACTCTGAAACACCCTAGGCCACCAGGGAGAGAAATGTAATTTCTCGAGACCAATCCATTGGGGAATGAGCAGAGTCCCTCAGAACCAACTAAACCTATCTGGTCCTTTTGTCTGCCTCCTCGTACCCAGCTCTGCTTTATTTTGGGAGCAGGGCTGAAGCAGAAGGGTCCTGGTTCTCTGCTGCCCACTGCTGCCAGGTTCTGCCTGGCCCCAAAGGTTCTTCTCGCCTCACCTGCTTTCCCAGCTTTGTTTTCCCCATTTCTTGTTCTCACCACACCAACAGCCAAATTAAAAAAAAAAAAATAAAAAAAAATCTGTATTTGGGAAATGGCAGCATCTGCTTCCACTGAGCTGCAGCCCTGAAGCTGCCTGTGAAGGGTTTGAATCTCTGGTGTGACTGTGATGCACTCCCGTGGTGGATAAGCCATGTTCCATATCGATGTCATAGTTATTTAATTAGCCCCTTCATTTCCTACAGCAAAAAACCACTGTAGGAGATCCACTGCTTTCCCATGGGCTTTTGGAGATCCCAAATGCACACTTTGCGATGCAGACACTGCATTTTCATTTTGGGGATTAGCAGGGTGATTTCATGTGCCTAAACTGGGAGGGATTCTGGAAACCAGCAGCGTGAAAACCAGTGCAGAGCTGGGAAAAGCAGACACCTTGGTACTGGGGGAGTGGAGGAAGCTGGAGTGGCAGGGGTCAGCAAGGGACCCTCCTGAAGGGTGAACACCCAGAGTGAAGGGTAGGATGTAGTGAGGGGCAGTGATTTCCCAGCCAGCTTTGAGCCTGGAGCCAGCCAGGGGTAACCAGGGGCTTGTTTTGTGCTTTTCCTTCCTCCAGACTGGATCTTCGGCCCCAGCCCAGACGACAACAGCAACAAAAGTGATGTCAACTGCATCAGCAACAGCGTCAATGAGATGAGCGAGATGCCTGAGGTGCCACGGCGCCGGGATCGCCAGTCCCAGGATGTGGTCATTGCCATCAGTGAGACCTGCCACCTCCCGCAGCAGACATGACCAGCACAGTGGCTGGACCAGGTGGGATGGAGCAGTGGGGTGGAGCAGCGAGATGAAGCAGCAGGACGGCACAGCAGAATGATGCAGCAGCCAGCTTGCAGGACCGGGCGGCGAGAGGAAGGGATGGGCAGAGCCAGCATCACAGAGCAAAGTCCTCCTCGCCCCAGTTTTGCCAACCTCCAAGGACCTCGCCGGGGTGGGCAGCATCACCCCTTCTCCCGGGCTTGTCAGACTTGCTCTGATGTCTGCCCATGGGTTTGTGACCTCCCTTTCTTCCCTGTGAATGGCAAAAAAAAAAAAAAAAAAAAAAAAAAGGAAAAAAGGAGACGCGAAATACACCCATCAAACAAAGCTTTCAAGAGAAATAAGCCAGAAAGGAACCAGGCAGTCCTTTGGCATGTGGCTGTCCTGGAGATGTGGTGGTGAGAAGGGGAAGGGAGATGAGGAGCCTGCATGAGAAATGGGGGTGTCTGTGTTTCTGGTGACAGATCCAGGACACAGCAGGGAGCTGGGGCTGGAGCATGACCCAGGGGCTGCAGAAAAGCACTGAAAGGTCAGCAGGGGCCAAGTCCAGCCTGGTACATTCACGACCTGCACAGGTCATCACTCCTCTCCCTTAGTTTTGCACCTCCATCTCACAAGCCATTTCATCACATGGCCCTGGGGCAGTGGGGTGACAGCCCTACCTCCTCAGCACCCTTCCTCCCCCAAGCCCATGGCCTGGTCAGGAACACCACCTTCCCTCCACCACCAGCTCTGGTTGAGTCCAGCATCCCCCGACCAGGAGCAGACCTGTTGGGACACAGCCACCCCTGTTCTCTGAGGGAAGTTGCCGGAGGGGAGGGCAGCGACCCACCTGCAGGAAAACCCAGCTCTTCATAGGAAAAAATAGCTCCTATACAGCTGCATCCCTCAGAATCATCCTAGTGTGGCCATCCCTTTGTAGCTGCCACCACAAGGGATGTTGGCTCTGCACTAGGGTCAGCCACATGTGCACGCACCAATAGAGACCTCCCTTGCCTCCCTTCCTCTTTCCTGACAAGGCAATACCACCCAAAACTGTCCTTCTTTCTTCCTGCCACTTCTCTCTGCCCAAAGGCATCCTTTCCCATTGCTAACTCTAGGTAGATTCCTTCTCCCTGCTTTTTAAGGGGCTCAGGGGAAGCCAGCATCTGCCAAGGTTGGGGATAAGGTTCCAAACCAGACAGGGAAAGAAGCACCTTGATGGTTTAACTGGTGTTTTAAGGTCAGCTCTTGCTCTGCTTGGCGTTTTAAGCCAGGGTCCATCATTTCTCCGCGTAGAAAAGTGGAGGCGTCGGGATTAAGCTTATTCCTTGGTCCCAGTGCCTCTCCCTTATGAAGATCTCTTTGATCTCCACGTTTTTCCTGAACTTAAAAAAAAAGGCTATACTGATGGCTCAAAGACACAATCCTGGGAAAAGGCAAGTGATTGGGACTTCTACCACTGCATTCAAGGAAACGAGCCCTGCCTTTTCCAGCCTAAGATACCCAGGAGTACCCCTAAACAGCAGGAGCCAGAGCATCATTTTCCCCTTCTGAAAGCAGCTGGGGAAAATGGATGTGATTTCCACCTCCTGCTCTGATGGCTTTTAATGAGAGCCATTACCAGCAGTCCCACACTGGGGCTTTGTCAGCTTTGCAGCAAGCAGTAGTAGAACAAACCTCCCCCCAGTAATTAACCATTTCCAATCAAATGCATCATCACTGCGACCACCTTTTTTCTCCCATTTTTTTGGCCCCAGGTTTGTGTTGTGGCTGCTCTGGGGGCTGCCAGTTGGCTCCTGCACTGGGATTGTTGATGGAAGCTGGGCGAAGATGCCATAGGCTGCTGGGGGTGATCCCAGGTCTACTGACCCCTGGGAATGGGGCTGCAGTGCCAGAGCTGAATGTGAGCTGGGGAAACTGGGGAGATCCAGATTCCTGGGGGGCAGGACAGGTTGGGGAAGACTGGTATTCTTACTTCCCTGTCTTTTCAACTTCTAAAGTCTGGACATTGGGGTCACCAGGGTCTCCCCAAGCCACTGCTGGGGGAATCAGTGAGACCATGTGTCCAGCACAGACACTGGTCTCAAAGGGACCCGTCCCTGCCATGGGGACATGCCACTCACCAGCACGACTGGTTCCGCAATGGCTGCAGGCAACAGCCCTGGCTGCTCTTCTGCACTGGGGACCCATCACCCCCCAGCTGCTGGAAATAAGATGGGAGCTTCCCTGAGGATGTAGGAAGCCACCTCCTCTCCACTCGGGTTCTTTCTCCCTTCCCAAGACGTCTCAAGTCCCACAGGCCATGGTTTGACCATGGGGAGCTGCTCCTGCACCAAGCAGCCAAGGGCAAGCATGGCTATCACCCACCCAAGGCTGCTGTCCTCCAGGCAGGAGGAGAAGGAAGGAGCCAAGCTCCCTCCTGTGGCCGCCTGCTCCAGGTCCCACCGGGCTGTTCAAGGCTGCGAAGGACCAGGTGAGGAAATGCCCTCAACCCGCTTCCCTCCCTGGCCAGAAGTCCCAGCTTTTGCTTGCTGTGTCCAGCCCCTGGACTGACCCAGCCTTCAGGTAACATTACAGTGTTGTGTATGTGGAGGGAACCACCAACCATCTCCCTGGGCCACTTGGTCAACACCAGGAACCAGGCTGGCAGTGGAGCTGTGCAGAACCCCGTAGCTGTAACTGTTTTCTCCATTGACCGCACTGGGACCTGCCACATGCCAGGGCAGTTTCCCAGGCCACCTTCCTCCACGTGCCCCCATTCCTGTGTCACCACCATCATCCAGCATTCACCTTCCCTTCCACCTAATTTGGGGAGGGAGAGTGAGCTGTTTGGAGGCCAGTACAAACAGGTCAGCAGTTTCATCTGCCCTTCCCACCCATCAGAACCCTCACTCCGGAGTGGGCTGTCCCCCCATCTGTTTCCTTGTTGCTCGTGCCCTCTGAGCAGAAGATGAGGGTCTGCCCATCCAACATCAGGGGCCCAGTGAGAAAGTCCATGGGAAGAGGTCCCCAGGGCTGCTTTACCCAGAGGCAGTTTTGGGGGATGCTGAGAGAGAAGAGGGATGACGAGGGTGCTGGGCTGCTTCAACTCCGATCCCTGCACCCCTTTAGTGCAGGAGGTTGCTCTTTAAGTCCCTCTTTCCTCCCCTAAGCGCCTTAGGGGCGAGAGATGCTGGTGCTTTTTATAGCAGCCATAATCCCCACTGCTCACACATCCTGCACTCTGCTGCCCCGAGGCCCAGGGCTGATCCCCTGAAACGGGGGCAGCTACCAAAAAAACTGCTTTTAACCCCTTCGGTTCCCAGCACCCCCTCTCCCCCAGGGCACAGATCGCAGCTGGGGATGGTTCTGGGCTCAAAACCCCATTGCAGAAGGTAAAGAAAGGCCATGAGTGTTGCATCCTTCTCCCAGTCACAGCACTCTGCCAGGGACAGACAGACAGGCGTACAGAGACACATGGATGAGCACTGGAGCACACGCCTGGGTTCTCTGCTTTACTCTGAGAATCGTGGAGCTGGAACCAGCCCCATGGCACAGCCTTGAGAAAGACCCTGAGAGAGGGAGGAGCTGGGGAAGGCTGGGCGTTTCTTTCCTTTCTAATTACCCCCACCTTTGACAGGAGAGAAACGGAGGCAGGGAGGGAGCAAGGAAGGGGCAGAGCACTCCTGGCCCAGCAGCACGGGAACAGAACCCTTTGCAGGTGAGATTTAAAGGCTGACAAAACTCTGTTCCTGCATGTAACCACCAAGCCATGAGTTCTGTGGTTTATCAGGGTTGTTTTGGTGCCAGGGGGGCTGGTTTCCCTTGCCCAGGCTGCCCACAGTGAAGCCAGGGTTGGCATTTGGGCCATCCAGGCTTCATCCATGGGGACAGGGTGGGCTGGAGAGAAGGAATGTGAAATGGGGCAGCAGGAGGTGTGATGGGGTAGTGCCTGGGAGAGGCATATTCCACCTCCTGTCTCTGTCCTCATGGCCAGCACTGTCCCACCATCCAGCCCCAGTCTTGGTCCCCTCACTGCAGCTGCTTTGCTCCCTTTTGGAGACATACCCCTCTGGTCCTCCTGCCCACCCTTCCCCATGGGTGTCCCCAGTGGGGACAGACCCCAGCATCCCCCTGAGATGTGGCAATGCAGCACGGGGCCACCAGCCCCGACCAGGCAGCATCCCTGCCCTTCCCCTCCAGCCTCCACTGCCCTCCCCACTGCCACACCACTTCTCCCTTAAGCAGCTCAGCTTCTACTTCTGCCCAGCCAAGTGTCCCTGGCCCTGCACCCAACACATCTTTTACTGTTTCTGGTTTTACTGCCCACAGCAGATGAAATTTTCTCCAGCCCCCAGGATCAGGGCATCTCACAGGAGAGGGCAGCATGGGAAATCCTGCCTAAAACCATACAGACCCTGCCTGCCAGATCATCCCTTTCCTCCCCCCCCCACGACCCCACAGCTGCAGGGCTGGCCCCAGTCTCTCACAGCCTCTTTGCAACACATTTGCTGTCATTTTCCCTTTAAACACCCCATGAAGGAAAAAAAAAAAAAACAAACCAACAACAACAGAGGGGGTTCTTCTAGGTCAGGCTGCGCTAAGACGGTGAAAGCAGATTAATTTCTCAGAAGAGCAATTCAGATATTTCTTCCCCTCCCCGCCAGGAACAAAAGCAGGGCTGGCAGGCTGGAGGCAGCGGCAGGATCACACATGTCTCCTGGACACATGCAGCTTTTGGTGTCACCCCTGGTGTGGCTTTGAGCTGGGGCATCCCCAGGTGCCAGCCCTGCGTGGGAAGCAATGGGGACTCACCGCAAATGATGGTCACACAGGTGAGAAGGAGAAGGTGGCACCTCTGGGACCCTGATGGGCCAGGAGGCAGGTGTCCACCACCCAGGGAGGAAGAAGAGAGCTGTGCCACCACTCCCCCTCAGTGCCCGATGTCCCCAAGCCCACCCTCATCATCCACCCATGAGGTCCCCAGCAGTCACGCTTGTTTTTCACTCCCAAGGAGTGCCGGGAAGCTCTAAAGCTGGGGGATTAGTCTCCAAAGCAAAGGTCTGGTCTGCTGCCAGCCTGGGCAGGGAACAGCCCAGGGAAACATTTCCCAAAGGCTCAGCTTGCTCCTGGCTCACCCTCCAGCTTTGTCCCCATGTTCAACACCCTCTTGGTCATTCAGCTGCTGACAGCAAGAACGGACCCAGGGGACATCCCACAGGTGGGGAGGAAGCAGGAGGTGACCATGAGACTCCCACTTGGTGGCTGAGCTGCTCTGAGCTCCAGCTGGGCAGAGTGGCTAGTGTGGCCTCTCCAGTGTGTAATAGAGGTTGAGCACACACTGCAAGCTCTTTCCTTAGAAGATGGGCACTGGGAGATTTGTCCCTTCTCTTCCACTGCCACAAAACCTGTAGGAGGTTCCTGCATTTGGAGACATGTAACCCTGGGGCAGTGGGAAAGAAAAGCTGGAAACCGGCTGGAAACCCAGGACACAGAAACCCTCTAGTGGGCTGGTTTAATGTGATACTGGGGGGTCCTGGGCAGGGCACAGGGAGGTGCTGGCTGGAGGAGAGCTGCATGATGGGGCCAGGCTGGGGGCCAGGTCTCTCGGGACCAAGACTGAATGCCACCGTGGAGGTGGTTTTGGCATCACAGGGCTTTCCCTGGGGATCACCACCTTCCTCCAACCTTCAGCCTTACCCAGGAGACCATCCCTTTTGCCAAAACACCTCAGGACTGAGGGCAGGGCTCGTGGGCATGACCAGCCCTTCCTGCCCCATTTCTTGGTCTCTCCTGCCCCACGCTGCCTGCAATGGGTCAGGCAGCCCAAGCCCAGGGCTCTGCTTGCAGCCCTGCTCCCCAGCAAGGCTTACAAAGAACCTTATGGTGCACAAGCCCACCACTCCATCAGGAGCTAGGGTAGCCTGGGGGATACCCCTCCGCTGTCACTGGTGTCACTGGGTTGCTTCATCACATCACTCAGGTTAAAAACTTTCTCTGGAGGGGTTTGATGCTCAGGCAGGTCACCCTGCAAGTGCTCACCTTGATGGAACCAGCAGGCAGGGACACCATCAGCCAGCCCCAGGTCAGACTGGACCTTTTTCATCTTTTCATCTCCAAGCAGCGGGTGGCAAAGGCAGGGACATGGCAGGGAGGTCTGAGACAAGCCTTGCATGAGCCTTGAGACAAGACAACACTTCTACACGGCCCAGAGGGTGCATTTCAGAGCAGCCCTAATACATAGAGTTTTCCTCCCAGCACCTGATCCCTGAGTGATGCCCAGGGAACAGTACAAGAGACAAGAGGCAGCAACCCTGTTCCAGCCCCAGGGAGGGTCGGGGATGCTGGGATTTGGCCCCACATCCACACATTCCCTGCACCCACTCCCCAGGACACCCCATGGCGATGGCACCCCACGCCAGAGAGTCCACAGGGCAATGGGGCTCCCAGACCAAAGGCAGAAGGGCTGGATGCCACCTCCCCTCCAGCCACAGGGACCAGGATCTCCTCCCCCCAAGGGAAAAGGTTATTTTCGTGCTGCCTCCCCGCAGGAACTCACATAAATTGCTTAAATGGCTGCAGCGCTCAGGGGACAGGCCCTTTCAGAGCCGAGCCGCACACAGGGAGGGGAAAGCCCAGGGGACTTTCTAATAACTAGCAAGAGGAGCTATTAAAGTGCTTTACTGCCTCGTTAAGACAGTCTAATCTCCGTGTATATCTTGAAGGGAGAAAAAAAAATTACTTGCTGGTGTTTTTATTGAAACAGCAGTGGGTGTTTTCTGGCACGGGCTGGGATCCTGCCTGCTTTACCTGCTTGTTTTCTTACCTGACACCAGCCCAAGAACAGCCCAAGGGCAGCAGCAGGCAGGGCTGGGCAGAGCCTGCTCCCAGCAGCAGGGAGCAGAGAAGCTGCACAGCTCCCCCTCTGATCTGCGCCCCCAAGACCCCACCTCTACCACTGTGTCCAGCTCTGGAGTCCTCAACACAGAAAGGATGTGGAACTGTTGGAACAGGTCCAGCAGAGGGCCACAAAGATGATCAGAGAGATGGAGCACTTCTCCTATGAGGACAGGCTGAGCGAGCTGGGGCTGTTCAGCATGGAGAAGGCTCCGGGGGGACCTTATAGCCCCTTCCAGTATCTGAAGGGAGCTGGAGAGGGACTCTTTGTCAGGAAGTGCAGTGATAGGACAAGGGGTAATGGTTTTAAATTGGAAGAGGGGAGATTTAGATTAGATATTAGGAAGAAATTCTTTCCTGTGAGGGTGGTGAGACACTGGAACAGGTTGCCCAGAGAAGCTGTGGCTGCCCCATCCCTGGAAGTGTTCAAGACTAGGCTGGATGGGGCTTTGAGCAACCTGCTCTAGTGGGAGGTGTCCCTGCCCATGGCAGGGGGGTTGGAACTCAATGATCTTTAAGGTGCCCTCCAACTCTAACCATTCTGTGATTCTGTGATCTGCACTGCGGGCTGTTCTCCACCCGTGGGTGCTCCTCACCCCATTGCTGCACCCACCTTTCAGCAGGATGGAGGTCCCAGGGACGATTTGGGACACGTTGGCTCTGGATGTGTCCAGGAAAAGCCCAAATGTGCATGACCCCTTGTCCAGGCAGCCCTGAGATAGGGCGGGGGGTGGCAAGGAAACTGTGATGTCTCATCCACCTCTCCAGCTCCAAGGGCTGGGATTTGCGGGATACCCAGGTACATCCAGGGAAGCCCCCACAAAGGCTCATCTGCAGTGACATTAAACCGTCCAACCACTAGGGTCTAAGTTTGGAGAAGGAATGGGAAGAGAATTTTTTTTCTAAGGTTTTGCTCACTTTTCTTTTTCACCTCAGCCCAGCAGAAAATGGGGAAACCCTGCCGAGTCCTGCTGGCTCCAGCATCCACCTCTCCATCTGCAAAAGCTCAGGGTTTCAAAGCCAGGAGCCTGAATGGATGCCGAGGCCGGGGATGGCAGGGCTGGATAAGCCGCTTGCATTTTCTTTGGAAAGGCTGATGTTTGCCTGAGCACCGGCTCCACTGCTTTTAAGGGGACCCACCCAGGAGCAAATCCCAACAGCCTGAAATCAGAGCTGTGGCTTCTCCCACCCCAAGCTGGGCTGGAGAAGTCCCTGCCCTACACACAGACCTCCTCCTGCACATCCTGGGTGGAGGAGGCAGGACAAGAGAGGCAAATGGAGACATCAGCACAGCTAATGGGGCCAGCAAACACATGCTAGCAAGATCTCCCCTGGAAATTTGGGGCAGGAAGGGCGAAGCTGCCATCTGTAGCTGAAGACCTAGCTCAGCCAAGCTTGATATCGCCCATCTCTAGGAGATCAGTCTCGCCAGCATTCTTGCTCCTGGTAAACACGTGCTGGTGCCCGGCTGCTTCAGGAAGAGTGATTTTAGGTGCCATCACCCTGGTGCAAGAAATGACAGATCCCCAGACATGTGGCCTGTTCCTGTTTCAGGACTGGGGCTAAACCTCTGCCTGCGGAGCTGTTGGCACCTCCAGAACGTTTCAGCCCAGAGCATCTGCCCTTCCCCTAGAAACCCCCATAAGCTCAGCAAAGCACCAAGAGTGTGGCCTGGGAGAAATGCTACCATTTATTAAGCCAGCTATTTTTTGCTGAGAATTATTTTAACAGCGCTGGGAGGACTTACCCTGTCTCCCCCCAGGACCCTCATCTGACTCATCACATGCAGGTCTAGAAGGAAAGGCGGGGACAGCCAGCCTTGAAGGACAGGGTGGCTCAGCAGCAGCAGTGGAGCTACGCAGGTTGCCATGAGCTGCTCACAGGCGACAGCAAGCCAAGCACAGCTGCTCCGGGGCAGGGAGATGGGATGCTTGTGTAGGGCAATCCAGTCCCAGTTCACTAGGATTCCCCCAAGTCCTTGCCAGGTGCCATCTCTGGAAAGTTTGGACATTGTCCTGTTCTCCATGTCCATCCAGGGAAGCCCTGAGGGTCTGCAGGGGAAGGGAGGGTGCTCAGGGTGCTTAGCATTGAGAGTGGTTTCCCCTGAAGCACTGAAGATGTTGCTTCAGAGACACACAGCTGAACCTGTCATGCACCCAACCACCTTCCTAACAAGGGCCAGCTCATATCCCGCATCTAGAAAAAGTCACAGCCAGGTCTTCCATCTCTCTTGGCTTCCCATGGACATCAGGAGATGCTGTCCCTACTCCCACCACCCCAGCAAGGAAAGAGCCAGGCTGCAACCCATGCAGGCAGGGGAACAACAGCACGGTGGTGAGAGCAAAGCCATCACAGGCTGGGGAAGACATACCCATGGGTTGTGAAGCCAGGGCACTCCAGGTTTGTCCAGAAGTATGGAAGAGTCCCCTCTCCTTGAAGCAGGGGGCTGTAGGATACTGAGGTCCTTCCCTGCATCATCTGGCAAAGGCAGCAGGTCCCACCCAAGCTCGCACACAGCTCCAGCTGCAAGCCATGCCCTAGAAGCCAGTGAGGGGCGTGCTGGGAGGCATGGTGGGTGGACAGTAGAAGGCACAGGCAGAAGCCAAGGCTAAAAGGACAGAGGAGATGTCTCCAGGTCATGGTCGCTGGAAATCCACCCCCGTAGAGGAGCCTCACATTTCTATTTGCTGGTAGTTGGCAGAGATCTGGCACTATTCATCACACAAATGGAGAATCCCAGCCATCACCCCCATCACACTGCATCAAGGGAAACCACGAGCCCTTTTGAGTCTGAGCCCCGCAGGCTCTGCCAGGATGCCCATACGCTGCCATATCCTGGAGTTTCTGCAGGACCTGGTCCCAAGGTGGAAGACAGTCCAGAAACAAACTGGGAGAACTGGATCTGTCTCCTGCCCAGTGCTTTGCCCTTCTCGTGTAATCACATCAGGAAGGGAAGTCTGCACCATCATCCTTCCTCCACAGGGCACAGATGAGGGCTCCTCAGCCCTACAGAAGCAGCGTGACCACTCTGATCACGCTTCAGATTGGTTTAAAACAGACAGGGCTTCCCCCTCAGGTAGGGGGTTTTAGGATCCACCAAGTGCTGTGGTCAAACCCCAGGTGCCCCAGGTCAGCTCTATCCTGGATGGACACTGGCCTTGAAGACGATGACAGAAACGAGCACATTCAACAGGGATGTCCCACTGGTGGTCCTGCCCCGCACCTTGCACTCCACATGCTGGTGCCACCAAGCTGTGGATGCATGGGAGCATCTCCTGTCCTCTCTGGGTAGCTGGTTTGGGGAAAGGTCCCCAGTTTTTGCAGACAGGAGGCTGAGGATTAGAGGAGAGAGGTCCCAGGAGTCCCAGCTTTCCCCACCGACCCTTCCCCACCACCAGCATCAAGGATAACAAAGCAATGACCAAGCCACCTGCAAGCACCAACCCAGAGCAAAGGATTAACTTTACAGGGACCCACTTCATCCCACCTCTCTCAGAAATTTGCCACAGGGTGGGCACCCCATCCCAGAAGCCTGCATAACCCACCGATGGGGGCTTAGGGGAACAGTGCAACACCACCAAGTCCCCCCTCTCCAGACACCTCAGCTCTCCCAACAGAGACAAGTGAAGCAGAGCAGGCAGTTGGAAGAGCTGGACTGGGAAGGCCAGGCCACAGGCTACAAGAACGTCACATCATCCTGAGACTGGAGCCAGCGCCAGTGGGCATCGTACTCCAGGTGCAGTTTGCTGTTGTGTTTGCAGTTCTCCAAGTCAGCCTCAGCTTTCCGAGCCTTCCCACCTGGGTTCCCCTTTCCCGGCTTCTCCTCAGCCCCTGATGGCAATTTGGTGTCTCTGCCTGGTTCCGGAGAGGAGGGCTGTTGGCCCAAATACCCATTGGCCACCTGGGGCTCCTTAGCAAACCGGTGATCCTGGGGCAGCCCCGGGGGTGAGAGGTCCACATGCGGCCACTCGTGCTCCACTTTGCCCTTCTCTTGCTTTGCAAGACCCCTCTCGGGGTCAATCCTGACCCAATCCTGCTCTGCCCTGACCAGGGCTCTGCCTGCTGCGGGTACAGCAGCATTTTCAGCGGTGTTTTGGGAATATTCATCCATGTCATCAGCCAACGTGTCCAGGTAGCTACCGACGGAGATGCTGTCCAGCCTGTCGTTGGGGTCCTGCAGGCTGTCCCAGCTCCCCCGCCGAGAGGCCGCCTGGCTCTCCACCAGGCTGTACTGGCTGCTGGCCAGGCTGCTGCAGCGGCTGGTCAGCGTGCTCCTCTCCTCCAGCAGCCACTTCACCGCCTCAATGCCCTCGTTCACCACCACCAGCTGCTGTAGGATCTTCACGTCGACGGCTCGCAGATAAGCCTGGCAGGGAGACAGAGAGCACGGGGATTTGAGGGGGTACCAAGGTGACCCTGGTGACCATGGGACCCAAGTGCCAGCACACCCCCAGCAGAGCTGTCATAGGGGTGGCCACAGGTCTCCCAAGCTGCTTGATGAATAGCATGGCATGGGGGAACACCCTGCAGGGAACCATCCCAGGAGAAACCAGCCAAGACCTGTGGACATCACCATCAGGGACCAGTGACTTATGGCACTCACCATCAACCAATCCCTCCAGGGAAATAAATCCATGGCATTTATGTCACTGTCCTCTATGGGGCAAGCAAGGAACTGGAGGCACTGGATGCAGATCTGAACCCAGAGCATCCCCCAAGCCCTGGGAGGCAGCTGGCAGGGCAGGAGGAACCAGGCAGAAGCACTGCTCAGGGCAAGGGTCTGGCTGGACCATCAGCATCTCCCCACGCTGTTTTTGGCCAGGACACTTCCTGCATTTACTTCCCCCCTTCTAGAGTCTGATCAAGCCTGCTGATGATGTGACACAGCAGGATTTGGAGCCTGAGAGCCAAATCGCTCCCAAAAAGGGGGAGGACAGTAGGGGGGGACAGGCACTGCTGATCACATTGCTTGCCTTGCTCCTGCCCCTCCAAGCCTGGAGAAGCTCTTTGCAAAACTTCAGTTGCTGCAGAAACATCTGTTTTCCTAACGGAAAACCCCGCGTGCCAAGACATTCCTGTCTGTGTGATACTGGCCGCTGAAAGCCACTGGATTTCCCCTGCTCAGGACACAAATATTTTGCCAGGAAAGGGAATAAGGCAGCAGCGGTGGGGGAGAGGGAGAGAAATCCATTGCGGGACAGGTACTGGCAGCCTGGGAGCTGTGGATGCCCACAGACTCATTCTCAAACACACCCTGTCCCCAGCACCATCAATCTGTGATGGAAATCCACGCCATCCCCCGGGATCTTTCCTAAGCCCAGTGCCCAGTCCCCAGCATCCGGTGCCCTCAGAGTCACCCGCCCGCCCACGGGTGACCTGTTGGGTCTCTGGAGACCCCCATCTCCGGTCCCACAGCGAGAGCAGCAACAAAAGCATCCAGGAAAGGAGCCTGGGAAAACTCCAGCCAGGGTTTCAGCACGTGACGCCTCTCAGTCCAGAGGACACAAAAAAAAGAAAAAAAACAAGGGCAAAGATTTGCAGAGACCCGACACCAACCCCCATCCCCTCCCCACACTACCCAAGCTGCATTTAAATAAAAAATAGCAGTGATGTACCCAGATTGGGGCCAGAGCCAGCTTCGAAGTACAGAAACTTCCTTTCTAGGCAAGTTATTTCAAAAACTGCCTACAATGGCCTTTTCTGCACGCACTGCTAAAGCATCTGGCCTTGGCAGGGAGAAGACGCGGGAGGAGGAAGGCTGGGAACCCCTGGTTGGGGGGGGTTTACCCATTTTTCTCTGCCTCAGGAAACCATGGGTGTCAGAGATGCCAGGGGAGCCACCACGAGAGCAGAAGGTGGGAAAACACTCCCCACTTTCCACAGCATGTGCTGGAAAGAGTCAGCTGTTGATTTGCTGTTATTTCAGGCCAGCCTGAGCCCGTCTCATCGTGCCCCAAGAAGCTTCCTCTCCAGCAAGGCGAGGCTGCCATCAATGGAGAACCAAGCTTCAGCCACTCACTATATCCCTCCAGATGCAGTAATGGTTACACCACAGTGACCCCATGCCCATCCCAAAGCCTGCCTGGTGCCCCCCACATGGTGCCCACCAGCATCTGGACCTAGGGCAGCAGCAGCATCCAGAGGGGAGGAAGGAAACTGCAGTCCTGAGTGCATGGCAGGGGGTGGAGGAGACCCACCTGGATTCCTGCTCCAGGATGTGACACCCTGCGCTGCTCAGTGCCTCAGTTTCCCTGTGTGCATCCTGCAACACCATCCTTCCCCCATCCCTTTCTTTCCAAGGGGATCCCATGTGCCAGGGGAGCTAGGGGGACCATCATGCTCCCCCACACGCATCTAGGGGCAGGCAGAGGTAGGGACAGCATCTCCCCAAGGGGGATACAGCCTCACTCCCCTCCCCAAAACACAAGCCTGCAGGCAGTTTCTCCCTTCAAGACATGTAACCCCAGGGATAAAACATCCTCCTCAGAGCAGGAGGCAAGAATGGGAATTTGTTGTCTTCTCCTCCCACCACCCACTCCCAGGCCAGCTTTTCCTCTGAGCACTGGGGTTTGCTGGTCTCTGCTGCTGGGAGGGGAATTTTGGTTCCTGTTCATAGGGATGGGGAGATAGGGGGTTTTGGGTACCCAGGTGCCATCCTCAGGTGCAGGGTGCCCCTGCTTCTTCACCAGCCGGTGAGGAGAGTCAGGGCAGAGAAAGGAAAAAGCTTTTCTGAGCCAAGGTTAACAACGCTCGGCCAAAGTCAGGCCTTCCAGCCTGTTCTGACCCTGCCTGCACCTGGGCAGGGCAAACACCGTGGCTGCTTCGTCCTCCTCCTCCTCTTTCAAACAACCCAGGGCCTGCAGACCTTTCTCCTTGATCAGAGTGCAGCCTGGAAGCCAGAGCAGAGGGAGGATCAAAGCTTTTACACCGATAGGGAACACTGAACCAGGCAAAGCGTGGGTGTGGAGGGCTCAGTCCCCCCAACCGCCCCGGGTGGGAAGCAGGGACGGGGGCGTATTTAGCCCGTTTCTCTATGGAAACGATGCTCATTCCCTCCTGCTCGAGTATGTGTGCGTGGGAGGGTCCCTTCCCTCAGCAGCACTTGAACCCATTGCCCAATCTCGCCACGTTTCCCGGAGGCGCAGGCATCGCCGGTATTTGCTCCCTCCGCAAAAAGAAGGAGGCGAGGAAGCTGCCACCGGCACTCCCACGGATCCTGGGAAAGGCTGCCAGCCCAGCTCAACCCTTTACCAGCCACCGGAGCAGCCCCAGCAGGAAGCAAACCCCGGGAAAGCTCCCGGCGATGCTTGTGCCTTGTCACCCAGGGATTGACACCCGTGGGGGGGGCAGGGGGCTGCCACCGCGCCCTTGGTGAAGGTCCCTGCCCTAAATCCTCATCCCTAGGACATCCCGGTCCCCGTGGCACCCAATGCCAAGCGGGTGGGGAGGGTGGGGAAGGCAGGACGGAGGTGGCCAGAGGGATCCGTGGGACCCCCGGGTAACGAGCAAAAGGGGAGGGGGTGTGGGGTGTCCCCAAAATCCAGGCAGAGTGCGGGGACCAGGGGGATGGCGGGCAGCCACCGGAGGTGGGATGCAGTTATCCCGGGGAGGGGAAGGGGGCAGTTATCAAGGGGAGGGGAAGGAGGGGAAGGGGACAGTTATCCCGGAGGGGAGACAGGC
>VXBW01000945.1:520780-554928 GCA_013400375.1 Thinocorus orbignyianus
GCACTCCTTTCCCTCACTCCCTTCGCCACCCCCTCCCCCGGCCATGCATCCCTCTGCAATACCCCAGCTCTTCCCACCGGCGTCCCCTTGCCCTTCCCCTGAGGATTCTGCCCCCCCCCAACTCTTCCTCACTTCCCCTGAGCGGTCTCCACCCCAAAACTGCTGCTCCCCACCCCGCCTGGCCCTGTTGGTGGTGCCTTGTGCTTCAGTTGGGTCCCTGGCATCCCACCCCATGCCCAGTGGGTTGCATGGGGAGCCCCCAGGATCTCCAGTAGGCCCATGGCCCAGCTCTGACCCCTGGATCTAGGCTGGCTGCATCCCTGTTAGTGGGGATGGTTCTGCTCCATAGCCTCACTGCTGCCGGTGGGGAGGTGCCTCTGCCCTCCAGGGGTCCTCCAGGCCAATGTGGCCAGTGATAGGCCCCGGATCATTGTGGCCAGTGATAGGATCGGGCTTTGAGCAACCTGCTCTAGTGAGAGGTGTCCCTGCCCGTGGCAGGGGGGTTGGATCTTGGTGATCTTTAAGGTCCCTTCCAACTCTAACCATTCTGTGATTTGCAGGTGTTATGAAGGTACCATCACTGTCTTCTTGGCCACTTTTCTTTTTGTGGGCCCAGTACACCACGGCAGCTTAACTAAGGGATTGGTCTGGAGCAGAGATCCTGACTGACCCATGGGTTCAGGGGCTTCCCATCACCCCGCTTATAGTCCTCCAGCAAAGCCTGGCTTTGTGGATCTCTCCCTGCTGGGCTGGGGGTGCCCACACGTGGGAGGCTCCTTGGCTTTTGCTTGTGATACATGAGTGCCGTTCACGCCCACTGCTTGTGCCAGGCTCTGTCTTTGCTGGGGACAGGGTTTGAAGGTGCTCATCTCCCTCACCCTGTGCATGTCCTGTCCTGGCAGGGAGCCCCGATGGACACGAGAGCAGAGCAGAGCACGTCCTGACCCCCGCCCCACGCGGCAGCCCCTGTGACTATGGACGAGTGGAAACCCAACCCTGCCGCCAAGCCCCACAAGAAGCGCAGCTGGTACCTCGCCTGGAAGTACAAGCTGATGAACCAGCGTGCGCTGCGGAAGCTGTGCCAGGTGAGTCACCCATAGGCCTGGGGTAGATTAGGGAGGATAATCTATAGGATTTATGCGCTTATGGAGCAGCTGCGTGGGTGGAGGTGGGTCTGCTGGCAGTCCTTGGTGACCTGACATGCTGGGGGACGTAACTTGTCCCCCCAGAAAACTACATCCACTGGCTTTGTACCCATGTGTAGGAGGATCTTCCATGTCTAGCAGCTCCTTCCAGCTGCAAATGGACCTGTTGGGTGGCTATGGCAGAAGATACAATTATCCAGGCATCCTTGGGAGACTTTCAGCTAGAAACTTGACTGCTTCCTTCTCTCCTGGTTCCGGACCTGTGCTAAGGGCTCAGCCTGCAGTGGGAAACCACCCCTGCCCCATTTGATTTGCACACCAAACCTTGGCACAACAGGTGGACAGAGAAAATAGGGCTGAGTAACAGGATCCTGTGCCCCGGAGGCAGCTGGTGTCTGGGAAAGCCACGGGCCTTGCTGCTTGTGCTGTAAAACAGCTAATCCTCAGCACAGCCGGCGTCCTGGGGGGTGTCTGGGGGTGTAAGGACAGGGAGGGTTTGGCCTCATGGCAGCAAGTTGCAGAAAAGAGGTCTTTCCTGAGATGAGCAGATCTTGGTGAAATCTGGCAGTTTGTTTCTGTTTTGAGAGAGCAGAGGAGGGTTTTGTGTGTGCTGGGGAGGATGAAGGCTCTTGAGGATTCCTTGGAGAAGGAGACGGCTCAGTTCTT
The DNA here is from genome assembly GCA_013400375.1 of Thinocorus orbignyianus. Taxonomy (NCBI): domain Eukaryota; kingdom Metazoa; phylum Chordata; class Aves; order Ciconiiformes; family Thinocoridae; genus Thinocorus; species Thinocorus orbignyianus. The sequence continues at coordinate 522,592 of VXBW01000945.1, forward strand.
CATCCCCTGGGGTACTGGGGGCTGGGGAGCAGGCCTGGTTGTTTAGGCAGGCATTGCCCATCACACTGGGGGCAATAGGCTAGAGCCTGTCTGCTGTTATCTCTCTTTCATGGCACTGCTGTGGCTTAAAATGGAGATGAAAACTGAGCTTAAAATATGTAAATAGAGCTGTAACTATGGAGTAGCCAGGTCAACAGTGGCTGGGCCTCTGTCAGCAGCTCCAGCTAACCAGGCTTTCTCATCTCTGTTGCTGGTTCTGCTTGATGCTGCCTTGGTTAACTCTGGCCACCTGGGCTGTGAGGCTGCTTCTCTGCCTGTTCAGGACTGACCAGGGGCTGAAGGTTTGGGCAAGCTGGCAAGGTGGCCTTGCTGCTGGCCTCCAGGCACAGTCTGCTCCTTGCTGCAAGCCCAAGGCTCTTTTCTTCCATAATTAATAACTTTCTGTGCACAGATCTCAAAAGGTGTTCATACTCCTAAGTCAACAGCGAAACAAAGCTAAAATGTCATAGCAATGTTTAATTTATCACATTTTCTACCTGTTCATCTCTTGTCTTATTGCTGGTTGGTTTTTTTTCCCATCTTCCCCTTCCTCAGTTACTTCTTGAACCCATTTGGCTGCTTGGCAGAAGTAGCAGCAACGTGTAGCTTTGAGGCAATACCTGGCCGGGTAGAGGGGGGGATCCTTTTAGTGCTTCTCAATGAGGGCAGGTCTGTATGTGATCTCAACCCCATATCACACCTCAGAGAATTAAGGATCCTAGAGCTGCAAAAGGCAGAGATTTTTAGAAAGCAATGTTGAAAAGCAGGGGAAGAGTCTCAAAACCACTTAAGACCTGTTTCAGTGTCCCCTTGTGGGGGTACCAACCTATAAGCAGCCACCACTAGCCTTTCCCTTCCTCTCCCTTGATTTCTGTAACACCTCCACACTGAGTGGTGGGATGCTCCAGGAGGTTAGCAGGACTCTGAGCTTATGTGGCTTGGGAAAATCACCTGGTATGGCCATTGCACTTTCAGCAGCACTTAGCAATCAGATTTGGGCCTCCGTGATGGCTCTGTGTTGAGCTGGATGGTCTCTCCTGCCACAATGGCTGGTAGGGAAGCCCTTGAGCGATTTTAGCTTTGAGGGTAACAGCTGCTTTGGGGTTTTGTGTCTTAAATCCGACAGCAAAGCCTTCCTTCACTGTGTGGCTGTCCAGGGCAGCTTTTGGGCTCTCTGCTAGAGCTGTTCCTCAGCCTTGGTGCAGGTCTGTGGCTGCTGGGCAGGGACTTTGTCCTCATGCGGAGCCCCACAGCCACCACACACTGCTGTGGCCTTTCCATGACAAAGCAGCACCCGGGCCCTGGGTTACAAAACTCTCTAGGTCAAGTAAAGAGAAAGTGCTTCAGCTGAGGTCTCTTCTTTAAACCCAGGCCATCCAGCATCTCTTACCAGCTCTGCAGCTCTAAGACTACCCTCTTGGCTGTGGTCAGATGTGCTCTTGCAGCTTACACCTGCAGGTGGATTGTTTCCCGATGTGGGATGTTGGCAGCCCTAGTTTTCATGTGTGGTTCTGTCTCAGAACAGGTCCTTTTAACATGGAGCAGTTTCTGCTTTAAGCTGGGTTCAAATAACAGGAAGGAGACTGGAACTGGGGAAGAGGAAAACAAGATGCATTTTAATAAATAGAGGTGCTTGTAGAAATGTTATAATATTTTCTCTCTCCACTTGCTCTGGGAGCAGCAGGGCCGTGGGATGTGGTGATGCTCGTGTTGGGGGTTCCCCTGGACTGCTCCATAGCCCCTGGACCTTCCCATAGTAGCCCTCTGCGTCAACATCCATGTGGGTTGCCATGATTTGCTGCAAACAGTGAGGCTGTGAGCTGTTCTCTGCAGCCTGTGGCACAGTGTGGTTTCCTGAAGTCAGACCTTAGCTTCTTGCCTTTGCCTTCCTTTAGTTGCACGGCATCTCCTTTCCCTCAGAACACACTGAATACTTCCTCTGGTTGCAGAGGAGAGATGAGTAGTGGTGCTATGGAAGAGACAGAAGTTTACCATGGGAGCTGTGACTCTGAATTATCAAACTCTTTGCATGCAGAGACCCTCAACCTTGGTGCAATATTTTAGCAGCAATCTGCTCACCAATCTGGAAGCAGGAACATGCTGTAAGCAGGTTAATTCTCATGTATGAAGAGTTCAGTGCTATCCAGCTAATGAAAGCATTTCAGCTGAAAACTTGGTCACCTGTATTTCATTGTCTTTGCCTTTTTTTAGAAGAAAACAGGGGAAATGACGGGTGCTTATGATCCCTTGCAGGATCTCCTTGGGGTGCCCTGCAGCCTCTGCCAAGGAGGTGGCCTGATCTTGGGGTTGTTACTTACAAGTTGGTAACATAAATCATCCTGCATTGCAGACAGGTGCTGTCCTCTTCCTGCTTGTGACTGTAATTGTGAACATCAAGCTGATCTTGGACACCAGGAGAGCTGCTTATGAGGAAGAAGAGGAGTCTGCTCAGGACTACGGTGAGGGGCAGCATCTTATGTTTCTCTGAAAGCAAGGAAACCTAAAGGAGGGAAGTAATTTCTTAGAGTCAGGGCAACCTTATGACCAGCCACAGCATGAGAGACAGGTCTGTGCTTGTGTGTTTAATAAAACTGAAAAGGCTTTTGCCATTCCTGGTCTGTATGCTCTAGGCTTCAGCACATTTGGCTGCGGAGGTCTCTGTAGGGATAGCTGGGACCAGACCTGTCACCTTTTTGGTTTTTCCTTATCCGCCATCCCCATAGATTCTGACCCATGACTTGCTGGGCTGGGATACCCGGTGGGCCTGACCTCCTGGAGGCTTAGCTGGGCTAGTGCTCAGCAAGGACAAGTCAGAGGTGCTTTGGCTGATTGAGACTGGGTATTTCTCCCCTGTAGATGATGAGATGCTGAATGTGGAGGTCCCTAGGCACCCTGTCAACAACAAGAAGGTCTTGGATGTCGAGGTGTACTCCAGCCGGTCGAAGGTCTATGTGGCTGTGGATGGGACAACCGTAGGTGATGGGTGCTGACTGGTCCTCTGAGCAGAGGATGGGTGGAGCTGAATGAGTGAAGCCTCGGGTGGTGGGTGGTGAGGACACTTTTGTAGCTGGCAAGAAGGTCAGGAGTGGATCCCCCTCCTTTCTACAGGACTGGGGAGTTGTTGTCCCACATCGACTTCTACTCTGGCTTCCATCACTGCCAAGACCAAAGCCAGAATGTACCAGGAGAGAGACTTGCCCCTTCTCTGAGGGCTCTGCTGTGCTGAATGGACAGGAAATAAGAGGTCTTGGTGAATAGTTCTCATTGCTTCTCCACTTGCAGGTCTTGGAAGATGAGGCTCGGGAGCAGGGAAGAGGGATCCATGTCATCGTCTTAAATCAGGCTACGGTAAAACATCCCCATTTGTCTTTCTTGCTGGCAGTGTTTGTCCTTGCACTTCAGCTGTTGGGGTCATGAGGCAAAGGGCAGCCACGAGGAAGTCCCTGAGTGCTTGTTTGCCTGGAGTTTCCAGAGCACAACGTGGTTACCCAGAGGGTCCCCACAGCATTTGTCTTGTGCTCTCCTAGCTGTCCTTGGGGAGCAGGTGGGAGAGGAGTTGTGAGGTTGGGTAACACTGTCCCATGGACCTCAGCGCACTTCATGTCATGCATGAAGGCCCAAGGGCTGGATTTGCCTGGGGCCTAACTCCCTGACATACCAGAGAAGTAACTCATTGTGTTGCTCAGGGACTGAGGGCTGCCAGGACAGATTTCCATAATTCTACGTGTCGTGCATAGTGCTTAAGATGCTTCTGGTGTTGGAATGCCAACAGGGTCACGTGATGGCCAAGAGGGTCTTTGACACCTATTCTCCTCATGAAGATGAAGCCATGGTACTTTTCCTCAACATGGTTGCCCGTGGCCGGATCCTGATCTTCACCATTAAGGTATGTGACTTAAGTGTCAAAAGAAAAAGTTACTTTGAGTCAGGATGCCCTGAAGCTCCTCTGAGCACTTGTCTCCTGAACGTCACCAGGCATTCCCAGGGCTGAACGTCACATCCCCACTGGGTTATGCCTCCCTGGATCACCTCCCTTGCCCTCATGTTCACCCTTGTCACTACAGATACTGCTCTGTGCCCAGCAAGGCAGGAGAGCTAAAAGCAGATGTGTCAGAGCCTGCAGCAATAAAGGAGGTTAGATGGAGAATGGACATGAGAAAATAGGATGGGGTGGGACCCTTCTGAATACGAGTTCGAGGCTTTGATGGGGGGCACTGTGGACTGTGCTGGCTCTGGGCTGCTGTGTGAGCAGCACTGTGCAAGGTTTCAAGTTTAGCTGTGTGAATGCATGGATCTGCTTGAGAGCAATTTGGTCTGGAGAAAATGGGAGTCTACAACTCCTCTGACCTCCCTGTGGGTCATAATGAAGTCACTGGCAGTTTTAGTGGTACAGAGACCTTAGGAACCTGCTCTTGAAGGTTTCTGGCCCAGCTGGTTCAAGGGTAGGAGTGGGCCCTGTACCTCTTAGATATTGATGGGAGACTTCCCTTGTCTGCATCACAAGCCAGACCTCAACTGCAGAGTTGTGTTTTGTTCCAGGATGAAGGTTCCTTTCACCTCAAGGACACAGCCAAGAACGTTCTGAAAAGCCTGGGGAGCCAAGTTGCACCATTCCTGAGCTGGAGAGACATGTGGACATTTGTGGGGAAGAAGGGAGGTGAGTCTAGCACAGGCCAGGAGAAGGTTCGTGGCTCCTTTTTCTGGGGAGAAACTGGATGAAGACAAATCTATCCCATCCCTGTGTCAGCTGGGAACAAGTCACAGGGAGTGGCAGCTCTGTTCTTGGGGGTGAGGGAGGGGATGAAGGCAAAGCGTGTCCCTTCAGCATCTTGCCAGAGGCCAATGGGAGGAGGTGACAAGCTGCCAGCCTGAGCTAGAGCCCCTGATCGTGCATTGACACAACGGGGATGGGCCCTTCCAGACAGTCCTGACCCTGTGTCTCTGCTCCAGGGGAAGTTTATGGGGAGAAGCATGCCAAGTCGCCCGCCCTCTCGACATGGGGTGACCCTGTACTGCTAAAGACAGAAGTTCATCTGACATCTGTGGAAGGTAGGAAGTACAGTCTGCTGTGTGGTGCCAAGTATCTATGGGAGATGTCTGCTGACTACTCTCAGTGTTCTTGAGTCAAAGCTGTGGGTCTGTTAGCAGTATCCCAGGATGGATTTAAGGCTGTTTGAGATGGGGATGGTAACTTATAAAACACGACCAGCTTCCTTTCTTCCTGATTTTATGGTAGTTCCAGGCATGGTTGTTGAGAAGGATGGGGAGGTGGAGACATGGTCTGGCCATTTGTCACATCTCCAAACCAGGGCTAGTCCAGTTTTTTCTGACTGTTGGCCTTGAACGTGGCCTGTGGCTGCTCAAAGAGGCTGTGTGATGAGGATGGCTTCTGAATGGCTTCTGTGGTTATATCCTGCGTCCAGAAGCATCGCTTGTAATAAGGACTGTCTTGGTGATGGCTGAGCCGAGGGAGAGCCTTCCATGAGGCGGGCAGCCTGGAGCATACAAGAGAAGGCCATGGGGATGAGCAGTCTGTGTTTTCTCCTTCGTGCCTCCAGATGCTGAGTGCCACTGGCCTGAAACGGAGCTGAACCGCCGCCGCAAGAGGTTCTGCAGCAAAGTAGAAGGTTACGGTAGTGTCTGCAGCTGCAAAGACCCCACACCCATTGAGTTCAACCCTGATCCTGTGAGTGCAGGGGAAAGTATTCAGGGAAGGCTCGAGGAGGGAGGGATGGGCTGGACCAAGTGTGTTTGCAACTTAGATGCAAAGCCCTGTCCTTAAGCACCACCTGGGTGGTGAAAACTGCTACTGGGCAAACTCATAACCCCAGCAAAGGTAATATGAATGCATGTGGTCAGGTCATGCTGGGGAAGGGGTGTTCCCTTGCCCTGTTGTCTGCCCTGAGCTGCCAGATGACCATAGTTCTGGGGACCTCGGCATGAGCAGCAGACCTTGTATGTATGGAGACAGAGCAGCTAAAATGGTCTTAGAGTGATCCTTGGCACAGTGCTGAAGGGTTTGGACAAAGATCTCCAGGTGGATGCTAATTGGGATTTGGGAGCTGGGTGTGAGGTGGGATGGAGGAAGGAAGCTGGCAGGGTCTCCAGCAGTGCTGAGTGGAGTCCTTGTGTGTTGGTGTGGTCCTGAGCCAAGGGGTGGGGACTGTGCAGCTCTGCTTGTTGAGCAATAGGGCTGATCCCTGTGCCTTGGATCCTGCTTTCAGTGTCATGGCCTCCCCCAGCCTCACTCACATGCATTTTTCTCTTCCAGCTCAAAGACAATAAAGTCTTCAATGTGCCTGTAGCTGTTATTGCAGGGAACCGCCCCAACTACCTGTACAGGTAAGCATCTCCAGGGGACACTGCTTCTCTGCTCTGTGCCACACGACCAGGCATGGCCCAAGCCTTCCTCTTCATCCCACAGGCAGGATATAGCCTCCTAAGATTGCATGGGCAATGTGGGCAGACCTGCTTGAACAGATCCCAGGGTCCTTGGCCATGGGAAAGGGAAGAGCCCAAGGGCAGTAGGTCCTGGTCGCTTATCATGTAACTTTTCCCCCACCCCAAGGGATCCCTGCACCTCTGCTGAGTGCCCTAGGCCCATGGGCTCTGTGTGCTCAGGCCCCTCAATCTCTTCCCAGGATGCTGCGCTCCTTGCTGTCAGCTCAGGGCGTCAATCCACAGATGATCACAGTCTTCATCGACGGGTATTATGAGGTGAGAGCACTCCCAGAGGTCCCCATAACCATGTCCTTGGTCCCCCAGCAGAGAGTATGTGGTACTGGGCCAGTCCTTGGTGGGTGGCAGGCACTGAGCCCCTTTACACTTCCTGCTGCTGTGGGTCACAGGGTCACACTGCTCCTCACCTGCTTCTATGCAAAGTCAATCAGCTTAGCCAAGCTGTGGGTGTGGATGAAGCTGCCTTGGCCTTTCCTGAAGCCCAAATTTTACATCCCCATGTCAGAAAGAGGCTGGTGTGCAGGAGTGAGATGTTCATACTCAGGTCTCCCTGTCCCCTCTCCTGTTTGCTGAGCATCACCAGTCTAGGTGTAGCACCGCCAGTCTAGCTCCTTCACACGAAATAGAATGAACCAGTCCAGCTGTGCCTGTCCAACTCCACTTTTGGTAAAATGTGAAGACACCAAAACCAATCCTTTTTCATAAGGCTTATGGAAGCTGCAGCCAGGTGGAGGAGTGCAGGTCCTTTAGAGCACAATGACCTTTCAGTCAATTCAACATTGTAAAGCCCCGGAGGATCCCTCTGCAATCCCTGGCTCTCTGGCAGCGGGATGTGCTTTGGGACAGGCCTTTGGCATCTCAGCAGCTTTCCAGTCCTCATCTCTGCAGCAGCCAATGTGGTATTGTCTGGCCACCTTGTGGAGGTGGGGAAGGGAACAGGCTTTCTTCCCTTGCAGGACTCTCCCATCACTGCCAGGTTGTGGGGCAGGGAGAGCTGGTGTGTTTATGCGGGCTCTTACTGCAGCACAACAGAGTGGTTAAAGATAGCAGCATCCATTGCCATGGCAACTGGAACAGCATCCCTCGGCTGTGAGGGGCAGCCTGAACACTCCTGCTGCCATGGTGGATACCAGGGAAAGGGGGAACAGTTGGTGTAATGGGAGCTCCTATCATTTGTGGCTAGTAGATGGGATGGACAGTAAGGGGATGGAGAAGGCCTTGGTGGGGGCCTTCTTCAGCAGAGGTATGTTAGCCCATATATGAGTTACTCCTGCCCCCAGTGTGGGTGTACTTGGTCGTAGAGGTCCCTTTCTTGGCAACTGTGAGAGGAAATGAAGTTGTGTCTTGACATTAAGCAGCCAGTAAGTGTTCCTGGCTATACCTGTTTTCTTTCTGCACTCTCCATGGAGGACTGGGGATTTGGACCTCTCAGATATTCTTGGATGCAACTTTGGGTCTGCAAACTAGCAGTGCTAACAGAAATCTATGGTTGGGGTTAAGGGCTGAAGGGCTAAGAGGATTTGGCAAGTTCCTTGCTGTGGGGTCTTCAGCACAGCATTGTTTGGAGCCTCACTTGCCCCCAGGGAGGACAGCCACACACAGGAGATGCCACAGGCATATTCTTGGTGTCCCAGGGAGCTGGCACTGCTAGAGGGTGGGGAGAATGTATCCAGACCCACGCATTGGACAAGCTGTGTACCTTCCTCTTGCAGGAACCAATGGATGTTGTGGAGCTGTTTGGTCTCTCAGGAATCCAGCACACTCCTATCAGCATTAAAAATGCCAGAGTTTCCCAGGTGAGAGACTTTTTCCAAATCCTGGGATGGTATTCAAGGTGGGCAGGCTTAGTCCCACATCTGTGCCAGGGTACTCCTCCCTGTGGTTTGGCAATTGATGCTGACCCAGGCAACCGTCTGTCTTGTCTTGTAGCACTACAAAGCCAGTCTGACTGCAACCTTCAACCTGTTCCCGGTGAGTGAGACCTCTGTCTGGGCCCTGTCGAGCTGTTCTCCTGGGGGAGCAAGACAACAGTGTCTCGCTGGAAGAGTCACATCTCTGACCGGAGCTGGAATCAGCCCTGTGGGATAATGAGCAGCACAGCCATGCCACTGCTTAGTGGCTCTGCTCTCTTCTGTTCATCTTTCTGACATCTCTCCTTTCCCTACAGGATGCTAAATTTGCTGTGGTTCTGGAGGAAGATCTTGACATTTCTGTTGACTTCTTCAGGTAACACTGTGCATCCCTGAGCACCTGTTTGGGTGGGGTGTTTCTTAGGAGCTCTCTGGCTGCTCAGGAGAGGCCAGATCCCTGCCAAGCTGTAGCTCACCTGTCCAAGACTGAGCAGTGACCGGGGAACGGCCATAACAGCTCTGCCTGCAGACAGGTCAGGTCTTGAATCCACTGTCCTGGCACTCAGTGCATCTTCAGTCTGAGATCTCTTCCTGGTTTGCTTTCTGGGGTCTCTGATCCATGGCTGAGGCTGCCCTATAACAAGAGAATAGGGATGGTGTCTAACAGGGCTCCTGTTTCTTCTTAAGGAGGAGAAATTCTGGAACAGGAGATAATATTGTCCCCTCCCCATGGTGAGATGCAGCTTAGCTTGTTTGGTTGTTCTTTCCATCATCTCACAACACTGCCACTGCCAGCCATCTCAGCCGAAGGGGCAGGTTGAACCCCCAGCAGCTGAGGGTGTCTCATCCCTTGATGGAGAATTTGCTTTGGTTTGTCTGGGGGAAGGATGTTTGACCAGGAACTGGGCAACTCTTTCCTCAGCTTTCTGAGCCAGTCAATACATCTTCTGGAGGAGGACGAGAGCCTCTACTGCATCTCAGCTTGGAACGACCAGGTGAGTCGGGGAAGATGGTAGAGCAGGGACACCTCTGTCCTGTGGTGTTCCCAAGCCAGGCTGGGATCTGAGCTCTGTCTGTAAAGCAGGGTGTCATCCCTACCATGATCCTAGGCAGGTCCATCTCCACAGCCCTAGACTGTTCAGAACTGCTGCTGCAAATTACCACCCTGTCCCTGCTGTCTGCTTCCTAGTGGCTGTCCCCTGTTCCCTGTGCTAGAGGTCTTCCTGGAGCAGGATGCCTCCTATTTTGGCAAGATATGGGTGTGTTCAGGGTGCTGAATGCTCCTTATAACATCACAGGGCTATGAGCACACAGCTGAGGACCCCTCTCTCCTGTACCGTGTGGAGACCATGCCAGGCCTGGGCTGGGTGCTCCGGAAGAGCCTGTACAAGGACGAGCTGGAGCCAAAGTGGCCAACCCCTGAGAAGGTGAGTACCCTAGAGGGACCCTGTCTTCTGCACCTCCATCTCTGCCCATCAGCAATCTCTATCATGATCCTGTGGGTACAACGTTTGGGGTTGGTCTCTGGCTCTCCTGACCTTCTGCTGGGAAGGATGCCCAAGCAGAACAGGTTTGGCACAGGCAGTAACTTAAGGACCATGTTCCCAGCCACAGGGCTGGCTGGAACAGCCCGACCAGGCTGGGGCTAAAGCGGCTAGGGCTGGTGTGGGCAGCCAGAAAGGGTCCTTGGACAACCACTCTACCAAATCACATCCCCAAACTTGAGTGTGAGTGGCAGTATCCCCTCCGCAGCTCTGGGACTGGGACATGTGGATGCGGATGCCTGAGCAGCGGAAGGGCCGGGAGTGCATCATCCCTGACATCTCGCGCTCTTACCACTTCGGCATCGTGGGGCTCAACATGAACGGCTACTTTCACGTGAGTGACCTCCCTCAGCCCCCAAGCTCCCTCCTGGTGCTGAGCTCTGACTCAGCCACCTTTCCAGGCAGCGGGAATACTTGTGGTTACTTCCAGGTACTGCTGACTCCTTACTGAAACCTGTTTTCCTTCCTTCCTCTCTCGTAGGAAGCCTATTTCAAGAAGCACAAGTTCAACACAGTTCCAAATGTCCAGCTTAAAAATGTGGAGAGGTGAGTGGTGGTCAGAAGATCTGGATGAAGCAGTTGCTTGGCCTGATCCTTGTCCCATTGTGCTGGGGACACCTCCCTTTCTTCTGGAAGAAAAGCCATAGCTTCCAGCCCCAGCACATTTGGCCTCCACTGGGGAATCCTTGTGGTAGTTGTGAGGTTGGGTTCAACTGCGCCAGGCTCCTGATGAACATGTTGAAGGGTCATGTTTTTGCTGCCATATCCTCCAGGATATGTGGCAGTTCCTACTGTCCATTCATTGCTCCAACTTGCCTTTTCCTATTACACTGGGGCAGTCTTAAGTTTGGATCATCTTGGGATAATACCTGCTTCTCAAACTGTCTGACTCTGACCTCGGCTCTGTGCACTCTCCTCCAACAGCTTGAGGAAGGACGCCTACGAGACTGAAATTCATCGACTCCTGAGGTAAGTGCCTGCAAGAAGGTTTGGAAACCACACACACCCTGAGTGAACCAACCAGGACAGAAGAAAGTGTGGAGGTGGCCCTGGCAGCCCCAGCCAGGACTTACCTGTCTGAAGTACCCTGTCGTGGGAACAGGGAGGAGGTGGGGTCCCCTCTCACCCCTATTCTGTTTCCATAGTGAAGCTGAGGTCTTGGACCACAGCAAGAAACCCTGTGAGGACTCCTTTGTGCCCGACACTGAGGGCAAGGTCTATGTCATGTTCATCAGGATGGAACAGGAAGCAGATTTCACCACCTGGACGCAGCTTGCCAAGGTGAGGCACCCAACATGGTCCGTCGTTACCTCTGCACTGGTTTTTGACATCTGTGGGAAACATCTGGCTGTTGTTTTTGGGTTTGTCCATGGCTTTGGACACAGCTCAGCAAATGGATTCTTGCTGCCCTTGAGTGTTACTTGAGGTTCTGGTGTTTACAGAAGGCAGTGGATCATCCAGGGCAGATGTTTGGCTCAGTGGAGATATGTCTTACAACCTCCTGGTGTGCGAGCCCAGGAGCTGAGCTTGCCTGAATGATTCCATCACCTGCATGGAGTTGATGGTCAATGCCCCTGTCCTGAGACAGGAATGGGAACAGATTCTCCCTCTTATCTCACTGATAGTGGCTGGAGTGGTGCTGCCCTGACCAAGGTGACAGTCTCTTGGCTCTGTCTCAATGAGGGCAGGATTGGTGGCTCTTCCCTTGCCAGGGGAGACCCAGCCCTGGTGCCTGTCCCTATTTCTGATGCCTCTTCTTGCCTCCCCACCATTCTAGTGCCTCCACATCTGGGACCTGGATGTCCGTGGGAACCACAAGGGGCTATGGCGGCTTTTCCGCAAGAAGAACCACTTCCTCGTGGTGGGGGTCCCTGCCTCCCCCTATTCGTGAGTATTGGGGGGCACAGCAACCTGGGTAAATCCCCTCCCATCCAGGAGACAGGAGGCCCTGTCTCCTACCCTGGGCACTGCATCATCCATTTCTGTCCCAGCCTAATCTTGGGGTGTATCACCCCTCTTCTGAATCATTGTGGTGGGAGAGGGGATGGGGATACGTGCTGAGGGCTGGAGGATGTCCCACTGGGAGAAGATCGCACCAGGGAGGAAGACGGGGCTGTTGGGAGTTGAGGTTCTGAGGGAGACTGCTGCCCCTGCCTGCTTTCATCCAGCCTCCTCACCTGCAGGTTTAAGAAGCCCTCGTCAGTGACACCGATCTACCTGGAGCCCCCCGCCAAGGAGGAGGGAGCAGCAGCAGTGCCAGCGGTTCCTGCAGCAGAGCAGACATGAGACTGGCACCTGGGAAGCAAGGGGGACTGGGGGAAGACGAAGACCTTCACGGTGCAGAGACAGAGTTGGCAGCAGCTCTTGGAGGCTGGTGACAGGATGCAGACTCCCATTTCAGGTTGCAGAATGAGACCTCGGGCTCCCTCCAGCAGCCCCCTGTTGTGGTCTCTCTCTCATGGAACGGGGTACTTCCCTGTGGATATGCCATCCCCTCATCCCAAAAACTCTGTTTTTTTTAACAGACTCTTTACTAACGCTGCTCCCATTTTCCCCTGGCTGGACAAGGCTGGAGGAAGGAGGTGCTTGGTTGGGGACTAGAGGTAGCCTCAAGGAACACCTTTCCTTCTCTTTTTGGCCCACGGGTTCTGAGAAGGCAGCATGCTCCTGTGCAAGCGCTGCAGCCTGCCAGCTGGGTGTTATTTATTGATTCTTGCCTGGGTGGCTCCATGCCCCACGGTGAAGAGGGGATCTTCCACTGTCTCTTCTGCACAATGGATGCACCTTGAAGACCCTATGCTGGGTTGGACATCTTCCCACATGCCAGCTTTGCTTCTTGGGCTGCAGCAATGGGTGCAGCCCAGCTCATAGGAGAAAGGGAGCACTGAAGAGGAGCTGAACTTTCCTGTGGACACAGAGGGGATGCCCTCTAGCCAGCTCGAGGCTGGTCAGATGCCCCTTTCCTTTCTCTGCAGTTCTGGAAGCTGGAGACAGCTACAACTGGAGGTGGACCAGTCTGTGTGTGCTGTGGTTTGGAATGTCCTCACCCACCTTCTCTGTGGGGAACAGCCCTGCCCCACAGGTCTTGCAGGAGGGGATGAAAGTGCCTTGCAGGGTGAGATGGGAGCAGCCAGAGGACATCCCCCCCGGCTGCAGGGCCAGGATGGACCAGGGTCCTCTGGAGCAAGAGATGCTGCACTCTGGCATGATCCTTGCCTGTGGTACTGTACCCTGTTGTTCCCTCCTCCCTGGCCAGGTACCCCTAGATCTTGCTGAAGGCAGAGAGGGTTTATTCTCCTCCATCCCCACCCTTACTGTGGTACGTTACGAGCAGAGGAGCTGTGAGCTGAGGTGGGATGGGCAGCCTGGCTCTCCTGCTGTGGTACACCCCTCGTGGAGAGGGAGGGGGGTCCCTGTCTCCCCTCCTGTGCCTTAGGAAAGACCCAAGTGCCCCTTCCCACCTCCAGCCCCTTGGTACTAATGTTTCCTCCCACTGCGGGCAGTCCCATTCCCCTTGCTTAGTGCACCTCCCTGGCTCATCCATACCATCCTCTGCCCGGGTCCCCAGCCTCGGGCAGGGATGCTACCCTGTGGCTTGCCCTCAGCAAGAGGATTTTCTGCTCAGCCCTTCCCCTGTGCTTGCAGGGGCTCTTCCCCTTCGTTTTCTCACTGTGAGCTAAGCGTCAGGGTCTACACTACACTAATTTATTTATTTATTGTTTGTGGGAAGGGGAGGATGGCAGGAAAGCAGCACACAGAGCTGGCAGCCCCCCAGCCTGCATGGGGGCAGCTGGGGGAGGTTTGTGTCTTGTCCCAATGCCTCCATCCTCTGTTCCCCTCCTTCCTTCCTGCCCAGAGTAGGAATAGTTGTGAAGCTGGGAAATTTGCTCCTCTTGGGCCAAAATGAGCCCTGTGTGGGACAGCACAGCTCTGCTGTGACTGTGGGGACTCTGGCCCTCCTGGTCCCCTGTGTGCCTGTCCCTGCAGCAGGGATGGGACAGACAGGAGAGGAACAAGGGGGTGCAGGGTGGCACCTTCAGCCTGCGGTACTGGGCTTGGGTTCAGCCCTGCCCTCCTCTGCCACCCCAGAGCTGCCCTGTGCTGGGACTGCTCTGGCAGCCAGTGTGCGGGTGGCTTCTGCACTGGCCCTCGAGGTGAAGTAGGTCCTTTCAGCGTGATGGGAAAGAGACTTGCCTTCTTCCTGGGAAAGGCAGCTCGCTCCCCCCTACCCTGCTTTGGAAAAACTTCCATGGCTCTCCACTATGATGCCCTTGGCATCTCTGTTCCTAAGGCCCCATTTCCCTTCTCCTGGCAACTAAATGCCAGCCCCCTTTCCCTTCTTCTCTGGCAGGGCTCAGGCTTGGCTTCCTCCTGGGGCTGGGGGAGGTGGCCCTGTGGTTAGGGAATGGCTAAAGGCAAGATCCCCTCTCTCCTGCCTGGCCTCCAGCCCCCAGGGGACCATGGCTCTAGCTGGTGGGCTTCAAGGTCCCCCCTCTCCACCCACTGCTGTTCTCCATCCCTCCCTGTTCCTCCAGCGAGGCTCCAGAGTGGTGGCCATGGTAGGGTTGGGGGTCTGGGCGTCCCTGGGGCTTGCTGCTTTCTGAATCAAATTATTTTTTCAAGAGTAAACACAGCATTGCAAAGCTGTTGAGCCTCGTGTGTTTCATGGCTGGTCCCCTGCGTGCCCTAGGGCCACCTCCCTGCAAAGGGCAGACCCCTGTCCTGTCCCTGACCTATGCAATGCAGGGCTAGCTGTGGGCCAGCAGAGGTCCTCCGAGCTGTGCTGTGCCGTACAGTGCCACCGTGGCTGGCACAAGTTTATGGGCTGTTTTCCTTCTCAAGCTTTATCACTTTTATCTTCAGCAACCGTTGGAAACTGACCAGCTGCCTGGGGACTCTTGTCTTTGTGTAACCAACCTCTATGTTTACCTGCCTCCATGTTTACCCCCCCATGCCGGCACCTCCCGCTGCTGTTCCCAGAGAAATACAGACTCGTGGCCCTCAGCTCCTGGCTTGGTGTCCCCTTTGGGGGTCAGCAGGATGGAGGGGCTGCTCGTCACGGGGTGGGGAGCACCAACCTGCGGCCTCTGGAGCTTGTACCCCACCATGAAGCAGTCTGAGCCTTATAGAGCTGGGCTTCATTTCTGGTCTCTGGTGGTTTTGGGTTTCTTTCCTTTGAGGGAAGGGGGGTCTTGGAATAGGGACCTCGTGCCTAAGGTCACAGCAGAAGGAAGGGACATCATAGCTGGAGGTAGCCACAGCTAGAGTTGAGACCAGAGCCTCTAGGTCAGCCCTGTGTGGGTGACTGTGGGAAACTCAAGAGACCTCTCTAAACTTTTGCTCCCATGGGGCAAGAAGCCCTGGAAGTACACCTGTTTCTGGGGCAGAGACCACAGGACCCAAACAAAACAGCAGTGGGAGAGTGTTGGCCACCAGCAGGGACCAGCCACAACCTGCATCCTGTGCAGGCTGCCTCCTGCCCCCCTGCAGCCAGCTGGGGTTTCCTCCTTGGTGGCTGCCACCCCCTCCCCAGGGCCAGGTACAGCTTTTGGTGGGGGTCACTCCCTTGCCAGAGGCTTTTCTCCTGGCCCCGGGGGCTTTGCTCGGTGGTGCTGGAGCAGGTTCTCACCTGGCACCCTCCCCAGCCACATCCGCCTCCCGAGGAGGCCAAGCCCTGTGGCGCTGAGCCCCTGCCAGGGTGCTGCGGGCAGGGGGAGGATCCACCAGGAGCGATGCCCATGGGCAGGGCCCTGCAGGGTGCTGTGGGCTTGGGTTTGAGACCCACCACATCGTGCACTGCCTCAAGGAGCCAGTATTTGCAAACCCCAGTGTTTATAGGAGCATTCCCTCCTGAAACAGAGGGATGATGCTAAAAGCAGGTGAATCCCCATGAAGGGGAGCACCAGGCTGATGGAGAACTTGGGCTCGTCGCTCCTGGGTGATGGTGATGGCACAGTTCATCACCTGTGGAGGTGATGAGGAGGGGCTCAGTCCCAGGGAGCTTGTTAGAAGAGCTGGATCAGTCCCCACCCTGCCCTTTGTAGGGGTCCTGTTCACCTCCCAGCTCAGCCCTCAGGAGCTGGAGCATCTCTGGTTGTCCAGGAGCTGGCTGGGTGACTGGTCCACCACCTGCCCTCCCTGGGAACCCAGACCCGCCAGCTCCCACAGTCTGGCCCCATGTGGCACCAGCTTTAGTGTGTTCTGCCCACGTTGCCAGTTCCTGGGTCTCACCCAGCCCCACGCAGCTTCCTCCCCCCAGCCAGCAGCCCAGCCTGCCCGGCTTTTGTGAAGCCACACCAAGGAGAACCTGTCCAGGCTGCTCCGTGTCCCAGGACCTGGCTGATAATTAAACAAAAACAAAATAGGCTCAGCGTGAAACTTGACCTTTCGGTAGCTTGGGGATGGGGGGAGGGGAGTTTTGCATAATTTCTGGTGGTGTTTGTTTTCATGCATTATGTCTGTTTGGTGCAGATCTCAGTGCCGGGGAAGTGGGGAGACCCCAGGCTCCCGTGATGGAGCTGGGATGTGGGAGAGAAGGTCCATCTTGACCCTTCCTGTGGCACATCGATCCTTCTGTGTCCCACACAGCACCATTCAGCTGGCATCCTCTGGGATAACAGACACTTTCCTCTGGGATGGAGGGATCTCAGCGTGAGGAAGAGGAAGGGTGCTGAGGGTGTGCTGGCCCCATCCTCCTCCCTGCACGCAAGGGAGGCAGCGAAGCTGCACCCAAGCCACCTGCATCCCATCTCAGGGGTCTCATCCCCCATTTTCAGCACCTGAAAAATGCCTGCAACGCTGAGGTCCCCAGACCGTTCCTGAGAAGGAGCTTTGGTTGGTGTCTCCCCTTGGTTCCGGCTGCGGGGCGTGCTTCCCCTGTGCCCAGCCCATCCCTGTCCCCGTCCCCTGCTGCAGTTCCCCTCCCGTGCCCGCTCTCAACAAAGCCCAGCAGCAAATTAATCTTCAACTGGGTAGCTGGGATCATTGCTGTGATGGTTATTATGCCGTGTCCTGATCGGTGTTAATGATTAACACCCCAAGTGCTATGTCAGCTCCTGCCCTGTTACCTTTTTGAACAGCCCTTCCATCTCCTCCTCTGATATCCCGACCAAATAACTGGGGCACGGAGCTGCCCAGAAAGCACACGTGGGGCTGGGTGGACACCCAGGATGCTGGTTTGTCTCTGGGGCAGGGAGGAGGAGGAGGAAGAGGAAGGGAAGGGGAACCAGGGAGGAAGGCTGTGTCAAGGAAAGGGTGCGTGTCCCTCACTTCTTCCCTCGGGTCAGCCCCTGTCCTTTGAGGATGTCCTCTCCTCCCTGAGCCAGGAGCTTCCTGGCCAGGCTGTCACTGCGGTTGGGGGGGGGAATCCCCCACAGTGGGCACTCCTTGGGCAGATGATGCCAGATGGGTTTGTTTGTTTTTCCTTCCCGTTCACTCCCTTTATCAGCACAAAGCTGAAGAACTGGGATTCCTCCTCCCGCTCGTGACACCCCTGTCTCCCAGCAAAGCTAATTCCCAGGAAGGAGGGGATTATATTCTTTCCCAAAGTGCTGACGCTGCCCACTCCCTGCCAGCATGCAGCCCTCTGCTAGGCAGGGCTTTGCCAGCTGTGCCCTAGGGCTGGCAACACTGGCAACAAACGCACCCTGCAGTGTCCTGGGACTTTGGCCCGTACGTAGCACCCATCGTGCCAGGGCAGTGGATCCACAGGCACCCCATGGAGCTGCTGGGGGGTGAAAGGCAGCTCTTCAGGCATACACCCCCCCCCATATAGCTCCAGCACCCCGCTTCTCCCACCCTGTGCCCTCGGGCATGCTGCCCCATGGGGGGCTGCTGTGGGAAGTTGGATCCAGCCCACCCAACACACATGGCGATCCCATCCTTATTGCTCAACATCCAGCCATCCCGCTCCACCAGGAGGAGGAAATTCCACATGCAGGCTCCGAAAGTGGTAGTTTCCCGCAGGGAAAAGGTCTAAGGCTGCTGCAGGAGTGGAAATAGTGACATGAGGCCAGTTCCCATCACACTGGGGCTTGCGTGGCCTCGTCAGACAGGATGAGGCCAGAGATGCCACACCATTCCCTGGTGCTCCAGGCAGATGGGGGTCTGTGTGCGCCCCAGTTTCCTTGTAGAACCAAACCCCAGAGCCCAAATACCACCCATTTGCTGAACCTGGCCCTGATGGTGACCCCAGCTCTGCTGCCCAGTGTGTGTCCCCCCATGACCTGGTCTCTCTCCCGCTGCCATCTTCATCAGTTCCCTAGCTGGGAGAGGGGCAAACCCAATCCAGGACAAAAGCAAATTCTGCCCTGCCTTTCACTCCTGCTCTGCCCAGCCCAGAGAGTTTCTACCCACATGAGAATGATTGCCCATGGAGGTGACATAACCCATGGCCAGGGAGCACTGAAGGGTGCATGGCCAGAGACAGTGATGACCTGGGCACTGCCTGCAGTCCCTGCCAAGGGATGCTCCTGCTCTCCCCACCCTGTGTCACGGGTGGGAAAGAGGAACCCTGGCACACACACGCCCCATCAGCTGCATGAGCCCAATAAAGCCTCCCTGGGGGCAATAAGGAAGTTTCTGTTTGCTACCACAGGCCCCCAGGGACTTTCTGGCGTCATCCTCTGATGGCACAACCATCAGCTTTTGGGGTACTGCCAGCCATGCCAGGGTGTCAGTCTAGGGGGAATCAGTCTAAGGGTTACAAGGTGAAGAGATACACCCGGTGGCACCCACTTGGGTTGGTGGGGATGAGTGGTGGGTTCAGGTGCATCCTGGTGCTAGTAGGGGACCAGCTGGGATGGGGTGTCCTCCAGGGAGCCCAAGGAGCAGCGGCACAGGTGGGATCACTGGGGATGCAGCATCATCCTGGCTTACCCCTATCCATGCTCTTCTGCTCCTCAGCTGTCAGGGGAGCTGAGAGCCAGGAAGGGCAACGGGGAGAAATCGAATCTAGGAGGAGGAACTGGTCCTTCGAGTTTCCCCAGGAGGCAGAAGGGAGGAACTGAGCCAGTGGTTGCAGGGTTATTGCCAAAACTCAGCACCGCAGAAACTGCCTGCCCTGTCCCCGAGAACCCGTGGCAGGGAGCAGGCGTGAAGCCGGGAGCCTCTGGCCAGCCGGGCATTGCCCCCGGACCCGCTCCTCAGGGACGGAGGCAAAAGGAGCCGACTTTGCAAAGCAGCACCAAGGAAACAGAGCAGAGCGGGGACACAGCCAGGCCAGGCATGCCCAGAGGTGGCCGGCTGGGTGCCAACTGGCAGCACTTGGTGCCATTTGGCACCAGTGCAGCTCCTGGACACCACAACACCTCCAGGAAGGGCTTTGGGCAGCGCCAGGGTCTAGGTGGTTCCCACGTGCCCTGAGATGCAAAAGAGGAATAAAATCCCTGACGTCACCCACAAGGTCACTGGTTTATGGTGGAACCAGGACCATCTAGCGAGGAGGAGGAAGAAAGGGCAATTTTCTGGCAACTTCCCCCACGCCTCGCTGTGGGGCAGGGCCAGAGCCCACGTCCCCAGAGCTGAGTCACCCAGGGTGAGAAGCGGGTCCCTGCACCCATCCCACTGCCATATGGAGGTTCCTGCCAGCCTGCTGGGAGCTGGTTGGCACTGGGGAGATGCCGGACCTCAAAGGGCCACGGGGTTTCCCTGGTGCAGCCCCGTACCCGGCACAGGAGCTGATAAGGGGGAACTGTGGTGGGGACGGAGCGAGGCGGTGCACAGGGAGGCTGTTTGCCCACTGGCCTCCTGCCCGGTGCTAATCACCCTGTCCTTCATTACTGCCACCCCCACAGCCCTCACACGCTGCCCCACTGAGAGAGAAGTGGGGAGCTTCATGCCAAAAACAGGGTGAAGCCACTTTCGAGAACACCCACCTCCCCACCCCCAAACCCACCCACTTTGGCCTCACTTTTGGGATGGGGAAGCTGAGGCACAGCAAGCAGATGCTTAAAGAAAGGTGGAGCCAAAGGCAGGGAGGGAGCAATGCTGGGGAAAGAGGGTGGCTGGAAAAAAAACCCAGCCCATTCCTGCCTCTGCCCCCGCAACCTCACACCTAGAGGGGACCACACACCACACAGGTGACAGGAGGCTGGAAGAAAGACCCTCTTCTTCCCACCACCCCATTTTGGGTTCCTGGCTCTGGTGGGGACCCCAATATAATCCCACCACAGAGTCAGCCCTGCCCTTCAAGCCAAGCTGTTGCCAGGTCGGTGGTGGAGCGGCATTGCTGAGCAAGCGGTGGTTGCTGCGGAGGGCAGGGCCAGTTCAGCCAGGCTAATGGTAGCCCCCACCGCTCCCCGGGTGTTGTGCAAACACAGGGTGGCTTGTTTCCAAGCAGAGAGGAGCAGGTGAGGAGCCAGAACGAAGGGAGGGGAGGCAGGATGCTGGCAGGGCTGCGCTGCCTGCAGAGGGGCTGATGGAGCAGGGGGAAAAGGCAGGCAGCCCCCTGTCCTGCTCTACCCCCCACCCCAGTTTAGTTATTGAAGGTGGCACCGAGAACGACTCCAGAAAGAAATCCGTAGCCAAGATGAAAAATTTATTTATTTTTCTTCACAGCGTGGAGAGGGGCTCAGCCAAGAGATGACGGGGGGGCATGAGGCAACCCTGGCCACTGCAGGGACAGGGACAAACGGGGCTGTGCTTCATGCTGAGGCAGAAACCAGTCTAGGGGACAACACAGTGGCAGGGGTAGATACATCCCCATCTAAGGATGTAGTTACCACCTTAGCTGGGTACCAGCTCCAACTCAATGGAGTGATACCTGGGGAGGTGGACACAGGCCAGCCTCTGCCAGCCCCTGCATGGCAACACCATGCATGATAGGACAAAGGGTAATGGCTTTAAATTGGAAGAGGAGAGATTTAGGTTAGATATCAGGAAGAAATTCTTTCCCGTGAGGGTGGTGAGGCACTGGAACAGGTTGCCCAGAGAAGGTGTGGATGCCCCATCCCTCGAAGTGCTCAAGGCCAGGCTGGATGGGGCTTTGAGCAACCTGGTGTGTTGGGAGGTGTCCTTGCCCATGGCAGGGGGTTGGAACTCCATGATCTCTAAGGTCCCTTCCAACTCTAACCATTCTATGAGGACAGCGTGGGAGAAGCATGGCAGCAGCCTGCCAGGGTTTAATCTAGGCATGGCTGTGCCACGGCCGCATCAGCAGCACTGATCAGCTCCCTTGTCGCTTTAGCTCCTGTTACCACCTACCAAACAGAGCAAGCATCTTCCCCCACAACCCCAGCCCCCCTTCCAAAAAAGCCACCAAATCTGTGTACAGGCTGAGTACGCTGTATCAGTACAAAAATATACACATAAACTCTACAGATCCCAGCTCAGTAGATCAAAAAAAAACAAAAAAAAAAACCACCTATAAATCACAGTGCACAGGACAGCATCAGGCCCAGGGAGTGATGGTGTTTCCCCCGAAGAACATGGCACGGCATGGACACAGCCCAGCATGGTGAGAGGGGGAGAGAGAGATCATCTTCTTGCCTCGTGGGGTCATTTTCGATCCAGACGGCAGTACAGGTACATGGAAACTGCCATGGCTGCAACCTGGGGGTGGCGAGAGGCAAGTCAGGCCCTCTGAGCCTTCTTTCCAGCCCAGGTTTGGGTCACAGCTCACAGCATCCATCCCCAGCACACACAAGGAGGGGAATGCCCAACAAAGATGGCTCAGTAGCCACCCTGACGCAGATGGAGGCCCACGGGGCTGCACCAGCCCCCTGCAGCCCCCTCAGCCACCCAGGCTGGTCCCAACCCCACTGCTCACCTCCAGATATAAGGATGCAGCACAGGCACTCACCTCCAAGGCAGCGATGCCAGCTGCCACACCACCCACCACACCTCCGTTAGTCTTGATTTCTTCCAAGATCTGATCAAAACAACCCTGCAGGAGACAACCACGCAGGACACGATGAGCAAGGGGTAGCAATTCCCTAAGCCCCAGAGCTCAGCATCCCTGGAAAGGGAGGTATGGCTCTCCAGCTCAGAGATACACAGCCATGGAGAAGGTCTGGAGGCTTCAGGAGGCAACCTATCCCAGCCATTTCCCAGACCAAAACACAATATTGGGAGGGGAAGAGACAGGGAAATAGACCTAAAAGGCAAAGTGATGCTGGGGTTCATGCTCAGCTCCAGACATGCCACCCTTCCACAGCACTCACTTTAGCACCAGAGTAATGGTAGCAGCTTCGCTTGTCTCCACCAGGGACAAGCCAAGGCCACCACTGGACTTAAAGCCCTTGGGACCATGATGTCCAGAGCTGGGGCTGGAGATACAGGAGAGGTCCCTCCCCCCACACCAGGGCACACCCCAAACCAGGCTCTGTCAGAAGGCTGGTGCGTCCATACCGTGACATTGGCTTGCGCAGCAGCTGTGGCATTGCAGGGCTCTGTGTTATCACAGCAGGGAGCTGGGTAGGTCTTGTTTTCATTATACCAGGCTGAACCGTTGAAGTCTGTGTAGTTATTCAGGCCACAGCATTTGACCTAAGATGGAAAGAGAGAGGAAAGGATGGGGAGATCATCCTGCAGGTCTTCATCCTGGGTCAGACACGATCTGGACCCTGCTGTCCCACAGAGGGGTCACCCAACTAAATCTGGCTCTGGAGGGAGTGCTCAAGGGCCTTCTTGGGACCAGTGTTTTGCCCCAGACTCCAGCATATACAGGTCTCACCCCAGCAATGGAACCGCTAGATCTCAAGCAAATAGGTCCCAGGCACTTGGGAAGCTGGTGGGTGGTGACAGCTCAGTACATCCAGCATTGCTATGGTGTCCCCCATTCCCATCCCAGTGGCCCACCACCAAGCCTGTGCTGGGAGCATCCTGACGTGTAGGTGGGGGCCCCAGGGCTCAGCACACCTCCTTCATGGTGGCATCCCAGATCTTTGTGAAGCTAGTATCTTGCCCATACTTCTCCTGCAGGAGAGGTGTCACCACAGCTGTCAGCAGTGACTCCGCCTGGAAGAAGATGTAGAGAAACACCATCAAAGAAGGCCCTGGGGAATAATACAGGGCCAGAAGTTCCCATACTGGTCTCAGCCTATGGGGAGGAGACCAACCAGACCCCACATGGCCAGGAGTGCATCACGCTTTGTCCCAAGGACAGCTTGGCCCCTTCCCCACTAAGCAATGCTTTATGGCACCAAGGCCACTAATGACCAGTGAATCATCTGATAAGCAGCATAACTGAGGGAGCCTGGAATGACGTTTGCCCTGCGGTTGACTTCTCCAGTGCCTAATGAGGCAAAGTCACCTTTCTCTCCAGGTAGTTTCCCAGGCACCTAATAAGGGGTTGAGCTTGCTCAGCATGAAGCATTAGGGACTTCCTCTCCCATGTGGCTCCTACCATCAGAGGTGGAGAGGTGTCAAGTCTAGGCTGGTACTGGACTAAGGGATTTGAAAGAAAGAAGTGGGAAAAACTTGTACCAAAGCCTCATTTCTTTAGGGCAATAGCAATCCCTGCTCCCACCACCTTCACCCCAGCCAGGGCACCCCAGCCTGCCCACCTAACTGGTGCCAGCAAGGACCAGCATTCCTTCCTCCCGCAGCAGTGCCCACCTCTCAGCTTCCCTATCCATGGGCAGCAACTGTCAGCCACCCAAAGTCTCATGTTTTCCTAAGGGATAGACAAGGTCCCAGGCTAGCCCAACCCAAGATTCAGATATGTCACTCACAAAACCTGTGTAGACCAGAACCACCACGGCAGCAGCGATTTCAGCAATGAAGATGATCAGCACCACTGAGAAGAACTAGGACACAGCAAAGGGAGGGAAGTCAATGCAACAGTCAGAGTCCATGGTTCCCAGAAATCCATCTGCTCCCCAAGGGCCAGCAGGACCCTCCCTCAGGGCTCAAGCCCTGCCTCATTGGCTTCAGCTCTGCTCTAAGGCAGAAGCAGCACAATCTTGGGGTCTTCCACCCCTCCATCTGAATGTGGCTGACCTCTCCAGACGTGCTTCAAGACAGACCTCTGCTCAGCACAAGGTTCTACTGCTCTTCACTCTTGGTCAGGGCAGACTTTGAGTCCAGCATTGCCTTTCCAAGGCCCACCCAGCATACCACCACATGGAAACATTCAAGGAGGACATCTCCAAAGATAAATCTATCCCTTAGACCTCCCACACCAGAGACCCAGCTCAAATGACGCTTGATAAGGAGTTGTCTGATCCATACCATCATCAGGAGACACTTGCTCTCCTTCTGGGCACCATAGCACCCAAGGAAGCCGATCACCAGCAGGACGGCACCAATGGCAATGAGAAAGTAGCCCACATGCACAATCTGAAGGACACTAGAGGAGAGTGACCCAAATATCTTCACAAACGATTGATCATCCACTGCAACCCAGATGCCAACTCCCATCAGAGCTGCGCCACTGAGCTAGGAGAAAAGAGACAACATCAGCTTCTGGGTAGGCAGAGACCTGGGATTTGGGGAAGGTCCTGGTACAGATATTTCTTCCCTCTGCAAGTTTTCACCGTACCAGAGCAAGACTTCAGGGCCACTGCAGGCTTTGGGCAGCCAGATGGGTCACTGCCCTGAAACACACCCCACCACTGGCACATCCTTGGCCGCAGCACCACAGCTGCCCTCTTCCCCCAGCCCAGGGGGTTTGGGTGCCTGCAGCAGGGCAGAAACCCCCATGCAGGGCAGCCAAGCCAGCAGTGCCACCAGCCACTCCCAGACCCCAGAGGGGCCCACAAGGCCAGCTCAGGCTTTGGCCACCATCACACTGTCACGAATTCTTCTGTCTGGGGAAGCTGCCCACTCACCTGGGGGAGCAGCTGAGCGGCCCCCAGACACTCACACACTCCTGGTAAGGTCAGCTCAGGGCTGTCCCCAGCTTGCCCCAACCCTGCCCTCCACCTGCTTGACCTTCACCCACCAGCCCCAAGACCCAGCAGGAGCTTTAAGGAGGAAGTGCTTCACCAAGGCAAGCCTGAGGGATCTGCACCTTCCCTTCCCAAGGCCATATCCCACCACACCCCATTCCAGGTGGCCCCATTGCTCCCACAAAGCCAAGGTAGCTCTCAGGAGCTTCACTACCCTTTGCTCTGGGTGGGGACAGTGGCTGTGAGTGCTCCAGAGGTCCCAAACATGCAAGACCACAGGTCACTACCATGCACACAGGTTGCGCCCTGGGAGAGGTAGAGCCTTCCCAGGCAGGAACTCAAAAAAACCCCTGCTCTGGGGTACCCAGCACTCTCCACCAGCACCTCAGCACAAAGGGGGACACAGGTGGCTGATGCAACAGCCCAAGCACAGTCCCCTAGGCTTTGGCCAGAGCTGGAGAGTGAGAGACCTCCAAGAGCTCAAGGTTTAAGTACTCAATGTGGGGCTAGAGACCACGTCTTACACGTCACCAGGATCCCAGGAGCAAGAGTCCCATCAACACCCAACTGCCCATGTCACTCTCTGTCCCCCACACAAGAGGGTGTGGTTGAAGCAGGAGCCCACACAGGCAGATTTCACCCACCCCACTGTGCTCCTCAGGAGCCGCTCTCCCAGCCACCAATCCCTCATCCCAGTTACCCAGCACAGCCGGGCAAGAGGGATGCCAGGCTCGCTCCCCCCACCCCCTCCGGAGAGGGCAACCACACTTACAAATATGGCCAGGTTGAAGAGGATCATCATGACCTTGATAAAGGTGAAGCACCCCATTTTTGCACCTGGGGAGAGCAGAGAGAGGTTATCAGGGGAAGCCCCAACCCCGGCACAGCCGCTGCCCTCCTGCGAGCGGGGCTTAGCCCCCCTCCGAGGGGGTCTGGGGGCTCCCCATAGATAGGAAAGGAGAAACGCCCGGGGGCCCACACCCCGAAACCGCCGAACCCAACCTACCTGAGTGAAGAGCAAGTCCCACAACCCCGATCCAACCCGCCCCGACGACTCTGCCTCCCGCACCCCACCGCCGCCGCTCTTTAAGCGGGCGCGTCCCCGGGGCCGCCCCCGCCGTTGGAGCCCCCCCCACTCCCTCCCGGCCCGGCCCCCGCCGGGACCAGCCCCTGGGGATGCCGAAGCCACGCGTGTCACCCTGGTGGCTTGCTGCCCTCTGCCGCCGGAGCCACCCGCCCCGGGGTCCTGGGTGTCCCGGCCAGCTGCCGCCCGCACCCATCACCGCGGCCTCTTGGCGGGATACCATGTCCCCGTCGTACTGCTGCTGTGAGCTGGCAGCCCTTGCAGAGTCCACACCTGTGTGTCCTCGCTGAATCCCAACCTGTCCCCACTTGGGACCTCCAGGAGAGAGGCTTTGGAGGTCCAGGATGTCTGTCTTGGGAGTGGGCTTCAACCCATGGCAGATGCTGCAGCTGTGGCAGGGGTACCACCCTGCTGCTGCCCTCCTCCAGCTGTGCTGGGTGCCGTGCTTGGGATTTTCCAGCCGTGGACAGCCCCACAGGTCACAGCCACAGGGTCTGCCACCCGGTCCTGACATCACTGTGGTTGAGTCACCCCATCTTCCCGGGCTGATGCTGCGGGTGCGCTGCTGGACTCACCCATCAGGATTGCTTGGGCAGGGATCTCTCTGAAAACCCCAATCTTCAGCCTCCTGGGCTGGAGACCAAACAAAAGCAGGCAGAGGAGAGCATGGGGGAGGCAATTTTCAGAGGAAAAGACAAAGCTGCATGGGCTGGCCCTAAACTGTTGCGCAGGGAGGCAGATTTTCACTGCTGGGGACACAGCAGAGTGACAGCAGGAAAGGATGGTGACAGGAAAAACATGCCAGCCCTGGAGCAGGTCAGCAGAGACCTGCCATTGACTAAGGGCTGCCCAAAGGGTCTTTCTTTGGAAAGACCCTTCGAAATAAGTCTGGTTCCCCTGAAAGGGGGGGCTACGGCAGGGAGCCAAAGAGAGCATGGAGGGGGATGCTGAGCTCCCGAGACCTGACCATGGAGGTGGCTCATTGCACATCCAGCACACTTTTGGGGCAGACACCTTTATCAGTCACGTCCCCACCACCCGCAGTGGGTCCTTTCATCTTGTCATCAAACCCAGGGGTGACTCAGGATGGCAAGCCCTGGTCCTGCAACAGCAGGGAGCACACACAGGCTCCTGGTGCTTGGCACAGTCCACCCCATGCCTGGGTTCCCCATCGCCATCCCAAAACCCCACAGCAAATTCTCTGCCTGGCCAATAATGATACATTTCAGCAGGATGAGGTCAGTCCCGCTGGGCTCCAGCCAAAGCCCAGTGGCATCTGGGGGAAGCCTTCAACACCCCCCAGGCACCCTGGGCATTAATGCAGCCTGTGCAGGAGCTGGGGGAGTTTAACCCTTTCTTCTTTCCCTGCAGCAGCTGTCTGTCCAGCGGTGTGATCCCAGCTGCCACAAAGCAGTGAGGAACTGAGCCTTCATCACTCTCTTGAAAGCGGACCCCTCCCCGCTAAGTGCATGTGAAGACCCCCATCATATTGCCCCTCTCCCAAAAGTTGGCCCATCCCAGCCCGACCCTATTGGCTGCACGCAATCCCCTCACCCCAAAAATTACTTTGATAAATATGTAAATACTCATTCTCATTCCCAATGATTCTCAGCCATGTGGAAAACCAACGGATGAGCCACCCACCTCCCCAGCACCCAGTGTTGCAGCCTGGGGTTTGGCCACTCCCCAGCATCGCTCATCCCAGCCCTGTTAGGGAGCTGGGGCTGGATTTTCTGGCTCTCCAGGAAGCCCTGACCTGACCACAGCAGGACGGGCCTGGCAACATTCCCATGACCCTCCTGCCCAGCAGGTCCCCACCACCTCCCCACTGTCCCCATCCCCATATGCAGCCTGGTTGGACCTCGAGCACCCCCTTCTTCGGATTGCAAGGATGCCTCTCAACAGATTGTGGGTACCAGGGCTCCATCTCCCCAGTGACCCAGTCCTGAGAGGCTGAGAGCAGGGAAGTGGCCATAAGAGGTCACCCCTGAGGTCCTCTGTCCCCAGCCCGGTCACCGGCTTGTGCCTGGGGAAGGGCAGGAGCCAGACACGTGTCCAGTGTCAGGATCCAACCATGGTGTCTGAGCTGAGCATCTCCCCATGGGCTTTTCTTCAAAGAAGCTGCCAGCCTCATGCCTCTTCCAGCCTGGATACATATTTTGAGTGTTCAGGTGCTGAGTTCCCACCCCACTGATGATCCTGGGCCTTGGCATGCTCCAGTTAATGGCCAGGCTCACTGCGGGCACAGCCTTCCCCATCCCTCCTCAACCCTGCGTCAGGACTCCCCTACCCAGGGCTCCAGGGAGGCAGCACAGGCAGCTGCTGGGTGCTGCGAGGAGACATTTTACAGCAGCCGCCCGTTCCTCTCTGTAAGCAAATTAGCCCGTGATCTTAACGAAGCATCTGCTTGGGAACAGGTGAAGGGAAAACCTAACTCGGCATCTCACCCCCAGTGGGGCACAGGGCACTCCAGCCGCCCTCCCACCAGTGGGGTTGCTGGCGCCTGCTCAGCCCCCTGTGTGAATTAGCAATTGCTAACGAGCCTGAGCAATCTGCCAGCCAGCAGGGCCGGGCGGGTGCTGAGCTGGGCTTGCTTGGCTTAATGCCATCCACAAGGAATCAGCTGGGTATGGGGGATGTCCCCCCCGTGCCTCAGTTTCCCTCCTGGTAAAAGACCAGGTAACAACCTCTGGGCAGAGCCAGCCATGGAGCCCGGGGGCTGGACCAGTGGGACTCATAGTCTGGGCTTGCTGGGATTTCGGGGTAGCCCCTTGCAAAGGGCTTTCATGTGCGTGTTTTGGGCTGGCAGCATCTGTCTAGCAGTCTGTCTTGCACCCAGTCGCCTGGAGAGTGGTGGGTAGACAGAGGGACCCTGCTGTGCCAGAGATGAACCTGGCTCCGGATTTGCAGGTGGAAGTTACTGAATGTTGCAAATTTGGGCTGAATTCATCACTTCCCTCCTCCTGCCAGGGAGAAACATAAATCTACAGGAGCTACAAGTTTTTGAAACATTTCAGTCCTCAAGTTTGAAAGGGCTCAAAGCGTTTTGGCCAGAGAAATGGGGAAATCAGTGATTCCCCCACCCCGGGAGGCACAGTGGGACCACACTGATTTCCCCACAGCTGCAGCTCCTGCTTCAGGAGCTTCCCATTTCTGCATCTCTTTCGAAAACCACCACTTGGGTCCCAAAAACTGGAGCTACCCATCTGGTACAATGCCGATCTGTGCCATGTGGAGCCTGGGGTGTAAATATGGGAGCGACAAATGGGGGCCTCAAGTGTGTCCCAGTGGCACATCCCCCTGGTGTGAGTCCCTTGGGGTAAGGATCTGACCTTGCACCTTATGGAGCTGATTTTAACCATGATGCTCTTTCTAACTGTGTGCTAATAAAATAATGAACATTCAGAATTTAATAATTGAAGAGGGGCTTGATGACACCTCCCTGCCTGTGTATCAGGCTGAGCTTCTTCCCACGCCTTTCCCCACCACACTGAGTCCGCTCCATGCCTGCCCTGCCACTGGCCGCCTGCCTACGCCCCTCCAGATAACATTTTCTTTTTTCTCACATGTGTCTAGGCCAGTAAATCCCTCCCAAATTAATTAACAGGGGCCGTGTAGAGGCACCAGCTGCTGTCAAGCCAAGCCAGGTGGATTCGGGGATGCAGAGGGCTGCGCCATGGGGTCGCGTCAGGACAACCCTCTGCCCAAGAGCTGGTGCTCTGGGGGATGCTGTGGGCGAGAACCATGCTGAGATGCCATCACTATCTTCTTGCTGTCATCTGGAGGACTGTGGGATCTGCCTGGTTGATGGAGCTTTCTCCTGCCATGGGTCGGGGTGCAGGACCTGGCCCAGCTTGAGGCTCAGTGCCAGGATGTGCTGGTGCCAGCTGCTCAGGGGGTTACTGGCAAGAGCGCTTGGCTCTTCCTAAACCAAAACTCACAGAGGCCAGAGCTCACTATGGGAGAAAACCAAGAGAGAGGGAGTTTTCCTGCTCCTAAAGAGAAGGCAAAGCAAAGTGTGACCCCCTCTGAAGGGGGGAGAC
Source organism: Thinocorus orbignyianus (assembly GCA_013400375.1). Lineage (NCBI taxonomy): Eukaryota > Metazoa > Chordata > Aves > Ciconiiformes > Thinocoridae > Thinocorus > Thinocorus orbignyianus. The sequence goes on from VXBW01000945.1 coordinate 552,442, forward strand.
AGGGATAAAGCCAAAAAAGCTGACTCCAAAATCCCAGTAGACATCAAACATTGTTTCTCTCTGATTTCTACAGCTGGGAAGGGCTCAGCCCAGTTTCGCAGCCTCGCTTAACTCCAGCCGGGCATGTTAAAAACTATTTATGCTCTATTTATTCACAGATGTGTGGCTATCTTCCTCTGGCCGCTGCTGGGAAGCGTGGCATGAGCACGGCCAGCACATCTCAGCGTTGGATGGGATGGTGCTGGGCAGCTCCCAGAGCCAAATGGGGAGCACTGGGACCACACTCAGGATGGGCAGCTGAGGTGAGCACCTGCCAAGCATCCCCCGCAGAGGCTCCCACTGAGGCTTGTCCCTCCAACCAGGAGAGGAGAAGGTCTTGCAGCAGGACATGCGGATCCCAGCAGGGAGACCTGTCCCTCTCCCCCTGTAGTCCCATCGTCCCATCCTGGTCTGTGCAGGTCATGAGTAAAGAGGGGCTTGCAGGGGAATGTGGGGTGCAAGGATGGCTCCTCCTGCACACCCTGCAGAAAAGCAAAGGCCAATCCAGTCAAAAGCAAAGCTCTCATTGCAATGAGTGCTGCTCATTAAGCAAACGAGGAAGGCCCTGTGGCTAATCAGGGCCTGACAGGCAGTTCCTTCGATTGCTCAATAAATAGCAGTGAAGGCCTAAAGCACTTTCTACTTTTTTCTGGGGTGCCATGTGTTGGTTCTCTACCCACCCTGGGGGGTGTACCCACCTCTTGGTTGGAGTAAGGTGAGGTTTTAAATTAACAGTGTATGGGTGACACAGAGCAGGGGGCAGCCCACACTGGGGGAGTTTGGGAGTGATCCTGCAGCTGGAGCAGGGGGTAAGGGATGCTCTGAGGTCTGGGAGATGTCTGGAGGCAAGCAATGAGGACAGGCCCTGGGACAGGAGATAGCCATGCTGGAGACGTCTGGGGGCTTCAGCCCAGTCTTGGGGGGTAGGGGATAATGGGACTTTGCTCCAGCAGGAAATGGTGCCTTTGGGTTTGGGAACCCTGAGGTACATGAGGAGGGGAAGATGTCCATTGCTGGGAAGAAGAAGCAATTGACGTGGAAGATGTCCATTGCTCCCTGCTCAGCAGCCTGGGAAGGGGAGATGGTGAGTGTTGTGTCAGGGTGTTCTCCAGAGACCTGGGACTGTGATAACCCCTGGTGTCTACACAGGGTTGATCCTAGGCTATGAAGGGTGGTAATATCAGATGGTGATGTACCCACCAGCATTCCCAGTTTCAATCCTCTTCTAGGAGGAAAACACCTTCTCACCTTTTCCCAGGCAACCCCTGGAGTGCTAGCACTATGCCCAGCCCTGTTTGGTTCTACAGCCCCTGTGGGACAGGCTGAGAAGACCAAGCAGGGTTCTAGGCACTCAGTAAAACCCCTTTTGTCCTTAGCAGAACATAGGGGACGTGACTGGGAGAGTCCCAGGCAGGGATGCATGACTGGGAAGGGCAGTGTCTGGCTGTTTGCAGCTGACTCTGACTCTGTCCTGGCAGCTGCAGCAGCAGAAACAGGACAAGGGAGAGAAAAAGCCCTTTTACTCCCTGAAAGTCAGCAGCTGGGCTGGCTCTGGGCTCGGGAGCAGGGCAGCAGGGGCTGCATGTTGCCCGGGGATGTGCAGCTGGGGTGAAATCCCTCGGGATGCCGCTGCCTTGCACGGTCAGGCCACCCACTGCAAGGAGAGGAACGGGGAGGAGTTTGCTGTAGTAAAGGGTGACCAGGGCCATAAATCTCCTGCATTGCTCTGCTGGCCTCTATGCCTCCATTTCCACTGTTTTCTCAGCCATTCCCCAGCTCCTGGGGTGCCACCCCATGCTGGCCTGGATTCAGCCAGAGTGCATTTCCCAGAGCTCATGTTTTAGGTACCAACTATTTTTAGGATGCCCAACCTGCAGCAAAGACAAGGAGCAATTGCCACTCTGGAGGAGTCAGTGTGAGAAGAAGGATTTTTTTTAAAAACAAAAACTGGAAAACAAGCCTCTACACCTTTTGGAACATCATATGAGCCTCTCTGTGCCTCATGAAGAGTTAAATATTGGGACAGCTCGTCCATGTCTCAGTGTAACTGGCTCTGTTGAAGCTTGTGAGATACAAACAACCTCAGGGCAGAGGCACCCCTAGCATGGGAGTCCCCTGGCTGGAAGTGAGCTGAGAACTGATGCTCTTGTGTGTGACCATGCTGCCCTGTTGCCAGGGACTGGCAATACGTGTGTCCCTGCTGCAGCCAAGCATGGCCCTTTCCGTATGAGCCCTGCTGATCCCTCTGAGTTACTATCACAGAATGGTTAAAGTTGGAAGGGACCTCAAAGATCATCGAGTTCCAACCCCCCTGCCATGGACAGGGACACCTCCCACCAGAGCAGGTTGTTCAAAGCCCCATCCAGCCTGGCCTTGAACACTTCCAGGGATGGGGCAGCCACAGCTTCCCTGGGCAACCTGTTCCAGTGCCTCACCACCCTCACAGGA
>VXBW01000945.1:556077-566645 GCA_013400375.1 Thinocorus orbignyianus
TGCGGGAAGCTGGAGGGGGGGGGAAGGATGGGGGCAGCCTTTCTCCCCGAGAAAGATGTGTTTCTCGGAGGAATATTTTAAAATGTATCTAAAAATAATTTTAAAAAAATACCAACACACACACCACCGCCCCCGCAAAAAAACAACCCACCCAAAAATCCTACTTCTTCCTCCGCCAGCTCCATGCAGCGATGCCAGGCTGGCGCTGCCGGCGGGGAGCTGCGTGTGGCGGGAGGTTGGCAGCACATATGTCTATTTTAAAAAGCCCGTGGCGTGATCTCTTGCCCTACTTTCCAGACTCTTGCCGGTACTTTCCCTGCGTGCGGAGGCCGAGCCCTGCCAGCGGGAGCTCCCCGGGAAGCCGGCACTGAGCGAGCCACCGGCTGTCCCCAGTGCCCGGTGGCTGGGACAGGGGACGGGGCAGTGGGATTGGGGTTGAGACAGCGGTTTGGTCGCTAATGCGCTGCCTTTCTCTCTGGCAGAGAGAGGGAGGTCCCCGGCGCTGTGCGGATGAGACCAGGCTGAGAAGAGGAAGGCACGTTGCTACCCAGCACCCCAAATTAGCCTGACCTGCTCCCCTCTGTTTGCCCCAGCGATGAAAAGCCTCCCTATCCACACCTGAGCCATCCCTGCTGACCTCCGGGTGCTGGTGTGGCCTCCGCAGTGGTTTTTAGGGCTGGAGAGGTCAGGAGCTGAGCTCCAACGTGGAGATTTTCCAACACTGAAACTGTTTTTCGGGGAAAACAGGGAAGGGAGGCCTCCCATCCCTGCCACATTGCCCCAGCCCGGTCATACCCGCCCTGTGCGGGCACCCCAGGTCCCTCAGATGCCTATCTGACCTGGGGCAGTGTGACCTCCTCCACACCATCACCATGGCCTCCTCAGATGGGCTGCAGTACCGGGCTCTCTACGAGTACCAGAAGGACCGTGAGGAGGACCTGGCTCTGAGCCCTGGGGACGTGCTGACCGTCAGCAGGGCCGGGCTGCTCAGCAGCCCCGACTACAAGGAGGGGGACGAGCGCAGCCCCCAGGGGTGGCTCCACGGCCTCAACGAGCGCACCAAGGAGCGTGGCGACTTCCCCGGCACCTACGTGGAGTACCTGGGTCCCACACGCATCGTCGCCGCTGCCACCAAGGCCAGGCCACGGCCCCTGCCCCCGCCACCCGCCGGGACCCCTGCACCCTGGGGTGAGTGCTGGGGGAGTGGGAAGGTGGGAGCCCGCGGGTGGGTGTTCCCCGCAAGATGGTGAGGGTGGCATGGAGCCCATCCAGGTGGATGCTTGCTTTTGGGATGGCTCAGCAGGGATCCAACCCTCGGGATGGGGATCCAGCCGCAGAAGGAGGAGAGGGAGCTGCCTTGGGATCTGTTTGCACTGGTGCATTAAGGCAGCTGCAGGACGGGCAGGGGGTGTCCTCCAGGCCACCAGGATGCAGAGGTTGCTCCTCTCCAACATCCAGGGCTCGCTGCTGTGCCAGTGCGGGATGGCCACGGTGTGAGCACAGGAGAAGGTGAAGATGAAGCCCTTTGGTCCCCTCAAGGAGGAGCAGAAAGCCCTGTGGCAGTCTCCAGGGACCTTTTCTTCCAACTGCTCTTCTCTCCCCTCTGCTGCGGCACCCGGTTCTGGGTGCCCAGGAGAGCACTGGCGCCCGGCCAGCTCCCAGCCATGCAGTCACTTTGTGCAAACTGGGACAGGGGACGGTCTGGGCACTCGGTAGGGTCAGTCCCCAGGGATGTCCTCCATCCCCAGGGGCTGCAGCATGACGCTGGGGGTAGCATTTGGCAGGTCCCCCCCGGGCACGGGGACCCTGGCCATTTCTCCGCTGGGATCTGCTGAGCTCATGGAGAAGCTCTGCCCTCACCACTCACTGTGGCCAAGTGCATTGGGGCTGGGAGGGATTTCACAGCAGTTGCATAACGTACCCAAGCTACAAAAAAAAAAAAGAAAGCAAAGTAACCCCCCCTTGCTGCTTCCAGCCAGGCAAACCACCATGAATAAGGCCGTGAGGCTGTCCTTCTCCAGGATGCGATGGTTAGGGAGGAGCACCCTCCTGGAGGAGATGGTGGAGGAGATGTCACTGAGGGGACATCAGCGCTACATTTATCAGCAGCTGCCCAAAACCTGCCCGGCTGCTCAGGCACCCTCCTTGCTCAGTTTGGGACCAAGGCGCAGATGTGGTAACTGGACAGGCTGGCCAGGCATGGGGAGTACCTTGGCCCTGGGTTTGGAGGGGCATCTGCTGACAAGGAGTCTGTAGCCCTCCAGGATACGGTTAAAGGTGCCCTCACCACCCTGATTTAAGAGGGTGGAGGCCATGCAGCCCCTGGCTATGCATGGTAGGACTCAGCTGGTGCAGGCCAACTCCTTCCCTCGACACCACACCGCACCTTATCCAGTGTTTGCCACACAGATCCTGCCACTCAGCCCCTCGGAATGGGGAGGCAAGGACGCTGGGCCCTTCCTTTGCACCCCCTCTCTGAAACAGGGGTGCTTCTCGCTGACTGATGCCCCAAGTGTGCCAAGGTAGAAGCAGTCTTGGGTTGGTGAGCAGCTGTGTGCAGCGTTGGGGGAGGTGGGAGCACTTTTGGGGGGTGAGCCCCCCACCCAGCCAACCTCACTGGCATGCAAGGAACCCTCTGTCCCTGCCTGTTCAGTGGGCAGAGCCCAAGCGAACTCAGTGCTGTAGTGTGGGCAACTCAGTTCAGGCAGGAGCAGACCCTAAGGCTCTCCAGCCCAGTTCACTGGGATTTTTAGAGACAGGACGGTATGGAGCCACCTTCTTGCTTCTGCCCCTGGTGCCCATCACCGCCACCTTGGACCTGCCCTGCACAGGGGGTGTATGGGCTCCTCCAAGGGGCTGGGAGACGTGCCCATGGGATCCCTGCCTGCAGGTGCTGGGGAGGTGGAGGTACCCCACAGATCCAGGCAGATTCCCAGCAGAAAGTGCAGCCTGGCTGGAGAGCTTGGCCCATACAGAAGATCTCAGTGCCCTGCGTGCAGTTGGGAGAGGATTAAAAAAATATTATCAGGGTTTGGGGTTAGGTGGGGGAAGGTGCTGCCATCTGCAGGACATGCTCTGGCCGTGGCCTTGTGTCCTGCCCCGCTGTCCAGGAGGACACTGGGTGCTGCCTGCCCTGTGCTGCTGGTTCCCTTCTCCCTGGGATGCCTTTCTTGGGGTGATGCTGGGGTGCGCAGGCACCCCAGGAGCAGACACTCATGGCCCACAACCACCTCTTTCTGCAGCAGCAGAGGAGTACATCTTGTTTTATGCCACTTGAAACCCAAACCTCCCAGCTGGTGGGATTTCCCTTAGAGTAAAAATCTCCAGCCTGCTCTTGGAAGAGAAGGGACTGGTTTTTTTATTTTTTTTTTTATTTTTTTGGAAAATTCTTCCCATCCTATTTCCCTTCCCAGACAGAGGTTTTGAGGGACATTTGTTTTAGCTGGCCACAATGCTTGTTTTCTGTGACGCTAGTGTACCACCTCGTGTTGCCTCAGACCCCACTGAGCCCCTGTCCTGGCCAGGGATCCCAGCACCCTGAGCAGGTTGAGGACCTGGAGGGAACCCTGAACGGGAGAGACACTGCGTTTCCCAGCTGTGTCTCCAGAGCTGGCTCTGCGGGTAGGAATGGTCTTTTTCTTTTTTTTTTTTTTTTTTTAAATTAAATAATATCCCTAAAATGGTTCTGCAGTGGATCTGAAAACCCAGGGGAGTTCCCAGGAGCTCAGCAGCTGTTTTGCCCCTGCCCAGTTGTCCTGGGTGGGCATCTCTGCTGCAAGGTTTCAGCTCTGCTTCACCTGAGGTCAGAGCCGAGTGGTGTGTGAGGATGCTGGGGGTCCAGCCTGGCACACTGAGGGGATAAAGCTCCAGTCTGAGCCTGGGGCTACTCCTTCTGTTTTCAGCAAGAAGAAACAACTGGTTATTTTTTACTGTCACTGCCTTTCCCCAAGACATCGCCTTGGAGGTCAAACCCCAGTTTTCCCTAATTAAAAAACCACCCGTGTGGTGGGGACATTTCCCATGGCTTCCCAACCACCTGCTTTGATTTACACCCTGAAATCTTGCCCATTCCCACCCAACACATCCACACATCCCCTCTGGGCAGTGGAGGGGACTCTGTTGCCAGGCCCGGGGGTCCCAGCCCTGCCTGGGGACTGGATCAGCCGCCTCCGAGTGGGAGGTTTGGATCACCCCTTCCCACCCTCCAGGGAGCACCAGGGCATCACTGTGGCACAGACAAGACCCCTGTCCACCCACGGCAGCCAGGTTGTGTTTTGGCAAAAGGTCAAAGGCAGCGTGGTCTGTCCACAGCCCACCTTTTTTATTATTTTTTTTTTTCTTTTTCATTCCTTAAAACCATTACGGGTTTACTGGTTTCACAAATATCTTCCCTGCCTTCTGCCAGGCAGCAAAACCCAAAGACAGAAAGAATCTCATGCTGGAGTTGGCTGAGCTAGAGCATGCCTCGATGGGGGTAAAATTCACACTCAGTCTTTATTTATTCTGCTGTAATTGATTTTAAAATATTTCCACCAGAAGAGATCCACTTACCACACAAAAAAATAGGCAGAAGAACTCTTGATATTTCAGCCTTTCCAGATACCATCCATGCCCTGGTGGTCACACATGGCTGTGATGTCCTGCGGCCAGAGGCAGCCCCAGATTTTCCCCTGCCCTTTCCTGGGGGGTTTCAAGGCCACTGACGGGAGCGTGGAGGGGAGGGGGAGGAATCCCAGCACTGTTGGGGTCTCTGTCAGGTCTAACCTGCACAGATGGAGGGGTTTATCAGCTGGGGTGATAAGAAGGGAGGGAGGGATGGTGAGTGAGCTGGGGTAAAGAGAACTGCTCTCATCTTGACGGGGGGTTGCTCATTTCTAGTGGGGTCTGAGGTGAGGTGTCCTTGGTATAAAACCTGGGAGCCAACAGCACCTGGGGATTTGTGCCATGGGAAGTGTGACTCATGTTTGGCTGAAGGGCTCTTCAAGGGCTGATGGAAGTCTGCACCAGCCAAGAGGGTGGCCGAGTCCTCCCTGGGCTTGTGTTCAACGTTGTTGTAGACACTACAGAATCCAAGTGAGAGCTGTAGGGAGCCGTGTCCATGCTGGGAACAGATCTGCCCCATCCAGCTCCTGCCTGCTGCTGCTGAGGGCTGTGGGTGGTGAAAGGGGGAGCTCTCAGTGCCTTCTGAGGGCGGGTGGGGAAGGGTTTTTGGCCTGAAGGAGCTCCGCATTCAGGGCTGGATGCATCCCAAGGGCAGAGTTCGTGCCCAAGCAGTTCTCCACATCTCAGCAAGAGTCTGAGCTCCCAACAGTGACTCTTACTGCAAAAAGAGGATAAAATATGGGAGAAGTTCTCCTCCAAAATTGGACATGTACAAGCCGAAGTGTTGGTTGTGGCTGTGCCAAAGCAGCAGCTTGATCCTGTCCTGGGACAGCCAAGGAAAGAAGTTGGAATTCCCACAAGCAGGAATTTCCAAGCCCCTTCTCTCTGTCTTTCCACCACAGGGCTCCCTGGGCAGGCAGATCTCACCGAGCTCCCCACCCTTCCTGAGCAGGCTCTGCCGACCGTGGCCAGGCTCATCGAAGCACTGGAGAAACAAGGTATGGAGAGCTGTGGTGTCCATCCACAGGGTGCACATGGGTGCATGCACATGACCATCTGCTCTGCCCATCTTTGGAGGTGCTCCTAAAGCATTACTAGAGCCAAATCTCCCCACACACATACCCCTGGTACCTGTGGAGCGTTGGCAGGGTGAGGCAGCTTGGTGGTCTCAATCCCTGCCTGCTTCCATCACCTTGGAGGGAGGATTCGGGGCTTCGGACTGACCACTCTCTCCTGGCTGCTCCCCAGGTCTTGACAATGAGGTGCTCTACAGATCCAGCCCTGCTGTGCTGGGGGATGCTGAGCTGAAGCAGGCTCTTCTGACAGGTAAGGCCCAGAGCCACATCTGTCCCCATGTCCCCAGATGGGAAGGGGACCGTGGAGGTGATGCTGCCGGGCAAGTGATGTGACCTGGGCACAGCGGGGATGGGTTTCTGGCTGCAACCTCGTTATGGCCCTGTTTCCAGCTCTGTAAAACCCTGCCTGCATGCGACCCCCCTTCTGCTCCCCCAGTACGCAGGTGTGAGGCTGGGGCTCTTCAGTAGAAGACCTAGAAGGAGAGGCTGGGGGAAGTGGGCATGTTTAGTTTGGAGAAGAGACTGAGGGGAGACCTCATTGCCCTCTACAGCTACCTGAAAGGAGCTTGTAGAGAGGTGGGTGCTGGCCTCTTCTCCCAAGTGAATAATGACAAGACCAGAGGAAATGGTCTGAAGCTGTGGCAGGGGAGGTTTAGACTGGATATTAGGAAGAATTAACTTCACTGAGAGGGTGGTCAGGCACTGGAACAGCCTGTCCAGGGAGGTGGTGGAGTCACCACCCCTGGGGGTATTTAAGAAATATGTAGATGTGGCACTTCAGGGCATGCTCTAGTGGTTGAGATTTTTGGGTTGGGTGATTTGTTTTGTGGGGTTTGTTTTTTTGTGGTGGGTTTTTTGGTGTGTGTATGGTTGGACTGGATAATCTCAGAGGTCCCTTCCAACCATGAAAATCCTGTGATTCTGTGATTTCTTTTAGGAAGAAAATTATTCTCTTTTGTAAACCTTTAGGGTTTTGATTGGATAAGCCAGGCAGGGAGACAGTCTCTCGTGGGTGCAATAGGGAGAAAGAAAGGTGTAAGGAAAAGCACTTTTTTTTTAGGAGAAGGGGAAGCATTTTTCAGGACTGGAGGGTGGGCATGAGCAGGGTGGGGAGGAGGGGAAAACCATCTCTTCCCTACCCCTGCTCCTGAATTCACGGCTGGGCGTTGGGGACTTGGTGGATGTACCGTGCCGCTCAGACCTAGGGCTTTTTGGAGGGGTTGGGGGGGGAAACCTCTCCATCCTCTTGGCCAAGGCGCCCAGAGGGCGGCACTGTGGCACCAGGCACGGTCCAGCCCGGGTCTGGCACCGTNATGAAATCGCTATATTAAGCAACATGACCTCATCGCTTCCCCCGCTCACCGGGAGCCGAGTCCCCGCTGGGCGGGGAGGAGACCGGGATGCGGAGAAGTGAAGGGATGCAGGAGAGGAGATGTTGAGGGTACCCGTGGCTTCTGGATCCCCGCTGCCCGAGAAAGGCTCTGCTCCCCTGGGGATGATGGGGTGCACCCCACCAATCTGCTGTCCATCCCTTGCGGAAGCACCTGCTGCGGTCTGGGGGAGGCATGAGCGGTGAGGTCTCCCTCCAGACAGCCTTGTCCCCCTGTCCAGGTTTCCCAGCTGATGTCTGGAAGATATGAAGGCATCTGGACACCGATGCCCACAACCCCGGCTGCCCTGGGCATTGCTGCCCAGGCTGGGCAGGGACAGTGACAGCAGCGTGAGAAGGATGCTTTGCTTTCCAAGCACACAGGAGTCCTCCATCCTCCCTGTGCAGCCACTGCAGCATCCCCAGTGAGCACAGGGCTCCCGGACACCACTGAAATCCTGCCGAGACTCCCCCAGCCCAGGGACAGAAACCGCTGGCTTTGCCCGTGCCCAGGCTGGAGCTCTGAGCAGCTGCTGCCTCCATCTGGGTTTTCGTACCCCAACACCAGGCGGGAAAGTGCCATCATGGTTTATAAACTATTTGAAAGCCCCAAAAAATCCCCAACAGCCCTGAGTGACTTGGTGCTCCCAAGCCCCCCATCTTCTCTAGCACCCAAATAACCTCTTTTATTTGGCAGCTCAGGGGGCTGCCCTGTGCGCTTGGCAACAGGAGGGCTGAGCAGAGCTGGAGCTGGTTGGGTGGAGGGTAGGACGTATCAGGTGTTCGTCAGCTCTCAGCTGGAGGGTCTGATGCTCAGCCCTGCCACAGAGATGCTCTGCAAACAGAACAGGGATGATGTTCCTGACAGGGTCAAGCATCCTGACAGATCGCCCAGGCTTGGCAGCCTGCTCTCCCTGCAGATTCTTGCAGACTGGAGACCCAGTGGTGCTTCCCCAGTACCCTGCTGGAGCTCAGACTGGGCTGGGGAGGGCAGGAGACTGTCTCTACTTTGGCTCCCGTACCAGCCCTTTCATTGCATTTGGTGGGGTAAAGCATCGCTGCCAAAAAATGGGAGTTTGCGTGCCCCATGCATGAGATGGCAGAGGTGAGGGTCATGTTACTCTCCTTCCCACAGTCCTGATGGTTCATCCCTCCAGCATCCCACCTCTGCCAGCAGCCTGCCTGCAAAAATTAAGCTCCATCTTGGGGAATGGGGAGAAATCAGAGCAGGGGCTGGCAGTGGCTGGAACCGAACTGCATCTCGGCCGGGGAGAAAACCGAATTCCCACCGGGGGTTTCAGCTTCCCTGTGAATACCCAAATCGCGCTGGTGTTTGGCAGTCATGGCAGGAAAACTGCTAGAGAGGGCAAGGAAAAAGGATCAGGGGCTGGGAAAGTTTGGGTGTTGGAGAACAGGGTGTTTTCTACACTGAAAGAGCATCTGAAATTTCAGTGGAGGGAAGGAGAAGGTTTCTTTGTGGACAAGGAGCCACAGAGTGTGGGTCAGAGTAGTCCTGGCTGTTCCAGAGAGTCCATGGGCATCGTGTCGCCCGGGCCAGGCAACGCAGTCACCCAGCTGAGTTGTGAGGATCGAACCCTTTCCACATCCCTGGCCTTTTCAGAGCTCCTACCTGAGGGGGACCTAGCCTGATAGGATAGCCCTCAATCTGAACATCACTCAGGCTTTGGGATGAAGCATTCCCACGTTTCACACCCTCATGAGGATGTCGCAACATCAGGCATGGTGAGCTTCAATGCAGCGTGGCTCCACATGGCTACACAGCCTGGGCTGGGGCTATCCCTGTCCCCTGCCCTGGCGCTGGTGACGTCCTGCAGGATGGTGGTGGCATCTGACCACTGGCTAGAGCCTGGGGACCAAACTTGGTATTTCTATGTTGGATGATGTAGGGAATAATATTTATAGGGGAGGAAAAATAAAGACAGCAAAAACGGAGCTTATCAATAAAGGTGGGGAGTGACCTGAGCACCCACTGCCACCTGGCTGAGGTGACACCGGAGCTGGTGGGTGGAGCACGGACCAAAGGGTGGTTGGGCTCACAGCAAGCTTACACTGGCTCCAGAGGAGAATTAAAGGTTTTGGGATACTTGGTGTCTAGTTCAGACTCTTATGCCCCAAGAGGCGAGCAGGGCCATGCAATGCCACTGAACACGGGAGTCAGAGTCACGTGGCGGCACCAAAAAGGACTTAGTGAAAAGCTGCAGCCCAACGGGAGACCAAGGGGACTCACCAAAGGGCTGCAGGCAATGAGCCAGCCAGGACCCCCCCTGCAGCTGCAGGGAAAGTTATGGGCAGGAAAGAAAGAAGCAAGCAGAGCTTTAAAGGGCAGTGGCAGGGTGCAGCACTCGCCTCGGCTGCCCTCCATGTACCCTGCAGTGCCCAGATGCTGGATGTGGGACTGCTTCATGGTCAGGGGACATCTCTGTGCGTGTCGTGCCAGGGACCACACACTGACCTCGAGGGTTTTCAGCCCCCAGCACTCCTGCTGTCCCCTGTGTCGGGCTCGGGGGCTGTCTTGAGCACAGGGGATGGGGCAAAACACCTGCAAAGTCCTCGATGCCTCTGATGCTTGTGGAAGACATCATCCTCTCTGGTGCCCAGGGGTGATGTCTTCTCACTGCGTGCTTGCTCGGAGTCCTGCCCGCACCCCTTTTCCCCTGACGTGTGCCGGGCAGCCTTCTCCTCTGTCACTGAACCTGGAAACTTGTGACCTTCTCTGGCTGGTGGCAGCAGAGCCATGGATAGGCTGGTGGGTGTTGGAACCCTTTGGGGTTGAAGGAACTAAGCTGGGGGACACTTGGCATTGGGATGGCTACAAAGACATGTAGTGGCCAGGCAGTGCTTTGCCATCACTGGGTGAGGATGGGCTGCATCCTCACCCCTCCTCCCTGGTGGGGGACAGGGAACAGAGACCCTACAGGCACCCACCACCTGGAGAACAAATCCTGCGAGGAGAGGCTGAGGGAACTGGGCATGTTTAGTTTGGAGAAGAGGACACTGAGGGGAGACCTCATTGCCCTCTACAGCTACCTGAAAGGAGGTTGTGGAGAGGTGGGTGCTGGCCTCTTCTCCCAAGGGAACAATGACAGGACCAGAGGAAATGGTCTGAAGCTGCAGCAGGGGAGGTTCAGATTAGATATTAGGAAGAATTACTTCACTGAGAGGGTGGTCAGGCACTGGAGCAGCCTGGTCAGGGAGGTGGTGGAGTCACTGTCCCTGGAGGTATTTATGAAATACGTAGATGTGGCACTTCAGGGCATGTTCTAGTAGCTGAGATTTTTGGGTTGGGTGATTTGTTTTGTGGGGTTCGGGTTTTTGTGGTGGTTTTTGGTGTTTTGGGTTTGGGGTTTGTTTTTGGTTTGTTGTTTTTTCTGTGTGTATGGTTGGACTCGATCTCAGAGGTCTCTTCCAACCATGAAAATTCTGTGATTCTGTAGCAACCCGGCTGCCCCATATGAATTAGATGGGGCTGAACCCCTCCAGGATGGTAGTAAAGCACCGAG
>VXBW01000945.1:566787-605263 GCA_013400375.1 Thinocorus orbignyianus
TGGATACCACCTACCCCAGTCTGAGCTCTGGGGTCCATCAGGAAAAGCAAACACCACGAGACTTCCTCAGGCAACGCTGGGAGAAGTCTCGGCTGTTGGTAGGGCCAGGCAGAAGCTGCCTGTATCCCGGGATGCCGGGGCGAATCCGGCGGCAGCGTGAGGCGGATTGGAGCCGGTGTCTCCAGGCGTGCCGTGCCTGCGCTGCCATCCTGTGCGCTTTGATCTCGGCCCCGACACTGAGCTGTCTGCCTGGAGACTCGCTCACGTGCCCGGGAATTAGGTCAGGCCTCGGTGGGGATTAGCGGGCGATGGTGGGCTCCAGGGCTTCACCGGGGCTGCTGCTGGGCAGAACGGACCAGGCTGGAGTGAAGGGAAGGGGGAAGCCTCACACCGCTCCCCCCCCATCATTACAGCATGGATACCCCAGGGAGGGAGTGCACCCCCACCCTCATCTCCGGGATGCCATAAGGGGTCAGAGGGCTCTGGTTTCTCCTGGCCAACTATTAACCTCGCCACAACGACTTTGCTCCCAAACTCAAGGCGCCTCGGTGCCTGCCACGCTGCTTTTTATTTATACCTGCAGTGGAAATAAACCCCGCATCGTCAGCCTGGCAAGAGGCATGAGCTCATCTTTTATATTTGGTGGTGACGAAAGAAGGGTAAATAAGCGGCAGCGGTGCAGAAGTCCCTGCCAGACCCATCCGGGAGAATTGGGGGGGAGCTTTTGCCATCCCCTCCCGTCACTGCGGGGGAAACTGAGGCAGGGAATTGAACCTCGGGAAGTTGAGGCAGGGAAAGGCAGCCCGCTGGGCACCCTGGAAAAAGGAGTCTCAGCATCCCTGCCCTGTCTGAGTGCAAGCTGAGGGTATGCCGAGGTGAAACTCAGCTGGGAGGGTGTTTGGGGCTGCCTGGAACTCACATGCAGGGAGAGGGGATGTCCTGGAAGCTGCCAAGTCCACAGCACAAGGTACCAGCAGGTTGGCTGAGAGATATTACAGTGATGCTGAATCAAAGCTGGGGAAATATTCCTGGATATGGTCCACAGTCCCCCAGTAAATGCCCACTGTGGGATGTCCAGGAGCCCCAGACACCTGGCTGTGTCCCAGGGGTGTCCAGGTCCTTGTGCAGGCAGTATCTGTGTGGATGGGAAGGTACAGCTCCCAGGACTGGGTGACAAGGATGTCCCCACAACACCAGCTGATGCTTCGACCTAAAAAGGCTGGAAGGGGTAAGGAAAATCTCAAGTCAGTGTTTAAGTCAGCCCCAGGTATGGATGGTTTGGGACTCCAAGGTCCAGCTGAGCCTATGGGACTCCCTGCTTCATCCTGTCATCCATGCTGTGGCCAGGGACACGGGGTACAGCCGTCCACGTGCAGGGGACAGCCAGTTGCTAGGACCCACTCACGCCTATCCTTCAAAACAACCCCCCAAACACACCTCCTCCCTGTCACCTCTTGGCTAAACATCCTCTGCATTTACCAAAATTCCAGGCTTACTCACACCTCCCCAGACTGGCTGCAGCTGCCAGGAGATGTCCCAATATTTCCTGCCCAGCCTGACTCAGCCCAAAGCCCCAGCACCCCACTGTTCTGCTGGGATGCAGGTCTGGCATCCCAGTGGGAGGAGGCTGGGAGCACCCATTGCTTTCCCCTCTGAGCCAGTGGTCATCCCGCACACCCTTTCTCCAGCCCCAAATTTATTCCTGCTTTTCAGCCCTCAATGGACAAGGGATGCTCTCTGCTAGTCCCCAGCCACTTGCTTGCTCTGACAGCAGGTCAGCAAGCAGGTTGTGTGCTGGAGGGGGGTTGGTATGGGGTTGAGGTTGGGGTTTTGGGGTATTTTCCTTCTGTTGGTGTCAGGCGGATGGAATCCCTCCGTCATTCCCCTGGGGAAGGGACGGGAACATCTGGAGAGCAGCGGGAGAGCTGTGACTCATCCTGCAGCATCATTAACTTCTTATAGCTGGTTATCATCTCCCTCTGATAAGGAGAGAGCAGCATCTGTGGGGTCAGGCCAGCAGTAATTGGCTGGGAAGGCTCCAGGGTTAACCCTCCCCTGGCTGAGCATCCCTGAGCTGCTGGGGTACAGATGGTGCTGGGGAGCAGCTCGGAGCACCACCAGTTGTGCTCTCAGCCCAGTGGGGAGCCCAACTCACCGTGATGGCACCAGGGGAAGGAGGGCAGCTGGGACAGGAGGATGCCGCTGTATCTCCAGAAGGATAATGGTTATTTCTGGCCAATGTTCCCAGGAGAACGGTGCCATGAGCAACCAGTCCCTGTTAGCAGGGTGTAAATCCCACCCTCACCCCAATCCCAACGCCCCCACCGCCAGCTCCATCACGCCTCTCTCAGGGTGCAAAGATGTTTGTGAGTTTTGCTTTGAAACCAGCTGAGCCTTCCCTTTGAACACGCCCCCAAGCCCATGCCTAACGATGCAAATGAGCTAATTAGGCCTCGGTGGAGCCCCGGGCTGATTGCCTGGGGCCAGCGCCCGGCAGCAGCCCCTTTCCCTGCACAGAAACAGCTTGCGGCTGCTCTCCCCAATCCATGCAAGCATCCTTAAGGCAAGTGACAGGTCCCTGCAGAAACCTCTGTGGAGGGGAGAGGGAAGCAACCGGGGTCCCCCAGCGTGAGGAGGAGTTTGGGGGTTGCCTGGTGCGTCCCACTGATGGGAGCAGCTCTCTGCAATACAGCCCAGGTGATGAGACCCCAAGACTTCTCCCAGTAGAATCCTTAGTTTTTAGACACACACTGCAAGGGGGATTCAATCCAAAATGGGGGATGGAGTATCCTGCAGGATTCCTGACCCAGCTCTCCTTCCTTTGCCTGGCTGGAGCCGACCTGTCAGCTCCCTTCTCCATTTTTGCCTGCCAAAATAGGGAACTGGCCATCATCACCCACCGAACCCCAGTGGAAATGATTCTTTTGGCCAGCTGAGAAGGTCCACAAGTGTGGCTGGGAGATGGGAGCATCAGCATGGACCAGAGCGGGGTTGTGGTACAGCAGGCCAGAGCTGGCACAGCTCTGCCCACCTTGAGGATGCTGATGGCAGGGTGGTCCATGGGGTGATGCTGTGACATTGGGGGGTGCCAGAAAGGCAGCGCCTGCCTCTGTCCTGGGTTGCGTTTGGCCACGCTGGATGGCTGCCTGCCCCAGTGCGGTGGCATCTCTCCCAGCCATCCCCGTGCTGCCCCTGGGCACAGTTCCCGGTCAGCCGGGTGCTTGCTCCTGAAAATGAGGTAGCGTCTCCAATGGCTGGGTTAAAGGCTTTGCCAGGCATTGGTCAATCTTTTTTCTCTCTGGTCTCCAAGCCAAATGCCATGCACTGTCCATAAGGGACCCACTAGGGCTTCTTGTTCCCAAGCAAGGGGAGGGGGAGGCAGGCAGGCTCCCAGGCCGTCTGGCCCATGGTGAGAACGGTCCGAGGAGATGAGATCAAGGTCAAGGTGCCCAAAATCAGCCTCTGCCAGGAGTTAGGGAGCTGCTCCCCATTGCAGCCCCACTGGCCAGGCACGTCTGTAGACATGCCCTAGGAAACAGCTTTTTTTCTGGGTTTTGGGGCTTATTGCCCCAGAAAGGAATACAGCCACGTGCAATCAGCTGAAATGGTTGGAGACTCAAGGCATTTTCTACTAGAAAATGCGGGGCTGGGAGATGGAGCATTTCCCAAAATGGCACAGATTTCAATAAAGCTGTATAAGGGGGTAAAGACCCCAAGAGAGGATGGGAAGAGGGCTCGCAGCCCAACATCTTCACAGTCACACAATACACAGGGCCATTTGGGGCCTGACACATCATCTTTAGGAAAGTGCAAAATTTGCTCCTTTTTCAATATTCTCATTTAGAAGACGTGAGAAATTCAGTTTCTACAGACAACCAACCATTTCAAACGATCCCAAATATCTTGCACTTTTTCGTTATTATCTCCCCCTGCCTCCCCCCTCCCAAGATTTCTCCTATGAGGAGAATTTCAAAACATTGCATTTCACTCCAGTTCGAATCAAAGGCAGATTTTGAAACCTCTAGATCTTTGCAAAAGGGACCGTTGCCCTCCGGGGCAGCCACCTCCCGGCCCGGCTGGGCTGAGAGACCTCCAAGAAAAACGCATGAGGCAATACCAAAAGATGCTAAAAGGGCTCTTCGCCCTGGACCCCGGTGAAGCAATGTCCCGGTGCTGGCCCAGCTGCCGGGCTTGGACGGACATGACCCACCCTTGGGCTCCTGCTGGACCGTGGGACATTTCTGCTCGGAACAATGTCCCCATCCTGAGCCCAGGCTGGGTGGGCTCACCCTCCTCCAGGCACTTTGCCCCATGCCTGGAGCATCCTTCAACGCTCTACCCAGGGCAGCTGCCTCTCAAGGCACATTTGCAGTGTTTTGGGCTCGCTGGAGGTGACGTAGACCTTCAGCAATGTGCATTGCTTGGGGACCATAACCCCGTTCCAGGGATGCATTTTTCCAAGTAGTCCCTCCAGGGCTGGGGTTGCCACATGGTGCCTGGCTCTTGATGGCCCAAGCTGCTCAGCCTGTCCCGTGAGTCCTGTCCTGCAATGGGACACCAGTGGGACAGCAAGAGCCCCTGGTTGAGTATACACAAGGCAGAGATGCTGCCTCGTGCACTCCATGGGCACGTGGAACTCAGGGTCAGTGGAAACCGTGATAGGAATATCTCTTTTTTTGGAGGGCAGGAGTTCTTGACAGTGAAATCATGAGCTGTCACACCTGGGAGATGGGGGCATGGGCAAAAAAAATGACAAGAGAAAGGCCTGCAGGAATGAAAGAGCTCCAAGCTCCACACCAGAGGGGCAGCACCAGGGCTAAGGGTTCTTGCTGGGTCTCTCCCTGCAGATGCCTCAACTGTGGACATGGATCTGTACGATGCCCAGACGCTGGCGGAGGCCCTGAAGTGGTATCTCCAGGAGCTCCCGTCGCCCCTGATCCCTCCAGCTCTCTACAACGAATTGGTTCACATGGCTCAAGGTAAGCATGGTCAGGCTCCCCGCATGCTCAGGACCTTTGTGGGGATGGAGAAGCTTTGGGAAGCCCTTGAAAGCTCCCCAGCATCTCCAGCTGACCCCATCCCCTGCCCAATGCTGCACTGAGGACAGATCCCAAGAAGGACCACTGGGAACACCTCCTGCGCCAGAGCTGCTCAGCAGCTTTTGGGAGATGCTCTCAGAAAGCAAGGGGAGACCCGGGGACAATCTTGCCCCTGCCACAGCATGGTCCTTGCCTGCTGCAGTGCCTGGAGGAGGAGGTGCTGCCTGCCGGGACGAGCGGCTGCCAAGGCTGGGTGATGCTGGCCCCAGAAGAAAGCATTATTACAATATTTTGGCTCTGTTGCCTGGGAATTTTTTACTGTAATCTCGTTAACTCTTGGCTTTATATGGGCATAGAAAATTCTCCGCTTTTTCAGCTTAGTGCCATTAGGAAGCGCCTTTAGGTCCCTGCAAGCTTTCCAGCCTTTGTGCAAATGTATGAGACAGTCAACATTTTAGTTTTATTTGAAAATTTATTTTTTTTTCAAATAAACAGGACAGGGCTCATACCAAGGTCAGCAGAGTCCACAGTCCATCCCAACAGTGAATCTGGACCAAAACCCATTTCAAATAAGTCTTCGCAGAGCCACTCAGCCCCTTCCAACCCAAGGCCCCCTGGGCATCACCAGGGACACAGTGTGCCCACCGTGTTAGACAGGACCTGAACCCCTTGCTCCCTTTGAAACCAGGATTTCCCCATTGCAGCAGCTCTTGTCTCACTGCCAGTCACTGCAGTATCCTCCATCCCTGTGCATCACTTCCCAGTCCTAAGCCAGATTAGTGCTTGGGCAGATCATGCTCTTGGTTGCCTTAAGAGGCACTAAAAGATCACCTGTGGCCAGACCAGGGTGGCCTTTTCCTATCATGCCTTGGTGTGAAAAAGCAACAAGGCAGGAGAGACACACAGAGAAGATGGGGGATAACTCACACCCCACCCTCCCTGCCCTGCACAGAGACACAGAGGCAGGAGAACTACCCCTGGGGCCAGTGGCACCGAGATGCTGCCTTCCCCTCACCCGTCTGAGAGAGGAGAAATCAAAGGCTGCCTCCCTTCCAAGGATAAAAACGCAATTAGGAAGCAATTAGCTGGGTTGCCTCGTTAAGCAACTTCAAAGGGAAGCGCCTTTCCCCACAGCCTGCCCCAGAGCGGGCTCTGCTCCTGGCACAAAGGGTGCAGGAGGAGAAGGAGGGGGCAGGAATGGAGGCAAAACCGATGGGGATTTCTCCAGGGCTTTAAAAAAAATAATGAAAACAGAAGTCTTTCAGAAGACAGTGCTGGTATTTGGCAGTCTGCCCTGCAAGCAGGCTCCTGCTGCCCCACTCAAGGCTGTGGGCTAGAAAAGTGGCAAGCTGGTCACCTGCAAAAGGAGGTCAAAAATGTCCCCAAATTCCCCCTTTGGCTTTGGACCTTTCCCCTGCAGCATCCCCTGGGTGCAGAAAGGTGCAAACTGGGGTTAGGGAGGCCTGAAGCAAAGCCAAATATCCCATGGGAGCAGCTTGTTGGATACAGAGGCACACAAATACCCCATCACCATCCCAGCTGGGTTGTGGACTTGCTTCAGAGGGGATTCTGGACCCCCCACCCCTCCAGCTCTGGTGCATTCTGCCCCAGGGATGGATGCTGGGAGCTGGCTGGGCATCAGCCAAGCCTCAGCCCTGGTGCAAAGAGCAGCAGGGAACTGAGTCAGCCCTGGCTAAGCCGGGCTTTGAAGCCAGCTCAGAGCAACACAGCCCTGGGGACCACCCTGTCACCCCACAGATGAAAGAGCCAGGCCAAGGAGGGAATGGAAGATGGTTGGAGAGCAGCTGTTTCCCATGCCCGGAACAGGACCACAGTCCCAGGCCGCTGAGCTCCCAGTTTAAAAGGCTGGGGAGTCCTGGCCAAGGCTGCCAGAGGGCACTGTGGGTACAGGGGAACACTGCTTGGAAGACCATGGGACTGTGGGAAGCTCAGGGCATTCATATGGGGACTCTGGTAGCACCTTCAAGATGTACAACATTATTAGGTGCCTATTTTTATTCACCTGGGCAATTCAAGTATCACTGGAAGTAGTTGTCCCCTGATCAGCCTTCCCTGCTGCTGCATTTCAAGGGGCAAGAGGGACCACGGTGGGAGAGACGCAGAGGTCTCGCTACAGATATGTCTGTAGCCCTCAGCCCAGGTGCACCTTTTTTTCTCCTAAAAACCCTTTCCCCTCCCAGCTTGATTTTTCTGTGGGAGAGTGCTAAACCTTTAAATTTGGCAGCTCTTCCTTGGCTTTACTCTGCCTTTTCCATAGTTTGATGTGCAGCAGAGAAGGGGTCTTGTAGTTTTCCTCCATTGAGGGGTTTAGCCCCTGCCAGGCGAGGAGCTCAGCCTCTGATGCTACCTCCCTGGCTGTGCTGTAGAGGTTGGAATGTGCTGAAGTCACCCTACAACCTCATCTGGGGTGGTGTAAGTGTGTAAATGGGGCTGGCAGCCTCCAGCAAGAGGTGGCTGAGACCTCCAGGGCATCATCTCTGTGTGCCTGTGCTCCCTGGGGTACCCGTGTGTTCCCACAGCCTGTCTGTGGGATGGGCTGCAAAGAAATAGTCACCATTTTGGGGGGAAAGGCTGAGGTTGGGGGATTTTGGGGGTCCAGCAGGGAGTAGAGACCTGCCACATCTCATGCTATGTGTGCTGGCAGGGGCCAGTCTCCATTGGGAGGGAAGGAGATACCCCGACCCCCCCAAACTGACCCTTCTTCTCTTGTTTCTCTTCTGCTGCAGAGACCCCAGGCCTGGAGGAGTGTGGCCAGCGAGCCAGAGTCCTGCTGGCCCCCCCGGCCCTGCCGCAGCCCCAGACTCTGCTCCTGCACCAGCTCACCCGCCACTTCTGCCACCTCTGCCAGGGTGCCCGCAGGAGCCGCTTCTCACCCCGACTCCTTGGGGAGCTCTTTGGGGAGCTGCTTCTCCACCCCACAGCAGCCAGGTGAGGTGCCCCTGCCACGCACAGGACATGGCAGGCAAGAGAAAGGTGCCCATAGCCAGTCACGGGCGCGTTGGACCACAATCAAGCTGGTTTTGCTGGGTGACAGCCCACCAGCAAGCTCAGCCCTGGGGTTTTCCAAAGGGAGAGGTCGCAGCTGTGAGCCCCCATGCCAGCTGTGATGCTCTCACATCACACCCATTGCCATGATGACCATGCATGATGTTATGGATGGGACTGGGATATGCAGCACCACCCCAGTCCTGCAAGAGAACTATTGAGGACGCTGGCTGCCGTCCCAGGGGAATGGGGGTCTCGGGGTGGGGGGCTATAAGCTGCTATGGCACCCTCATGGACCACCCCCTTTTTACCTTGCAGCACTGAGGCAAGCCCTGAGCTCCGCGCAAGGATCCTCGAGTCCCTGATTGTGGCTGGTGAGGCGGTAGAGGTGCCGGCAGCTCCTGGTAAGGGATGCCCGTCGGGCGGTGGAGGGGGGGGTGGGGACACAGCAAGAGTGAATTTCAAGAAGGTGGGTTTGGTGGCCACGTTCCTGTGGCAGTGCCTGGGCTGGCTCCCTGGCCGGGCACACTGTTCCCATTTCCTCACCTCCTTTCTCCTCAGAGAGACTGGTTTTGGGGCATTTCTTTGCAGCCCCTCAGGAGGTTTGCAGATGTTTTCTTGCTTAATGTCTATGTCGCTGCTCTTTGGTCCTGGTGTCGTGTGAGCAGGTCCCCACTCCCCTATTTGGGGGGCTCAGTAGATGTGGGTGCTCTTGGTCTGGGGCTGCTGCAAGGCTTTCTTCGGTGGGCAGGGACCCGGCTGCAATCTGAGAGGAAAGAATACCAACACAACCATAAAACGCAGGATGATGCTTGTACAGGACCAAACCCGGGTCTATGATTTTTGACTTGTGTTTAGTTTTCATGTGTGGAGTCACGCTGCGTCCATCCAACACACTGCCGCTTCCCCTGTGGGGCATCCCCAGGATGGGGATGAGGGTGGGCATTTGCCCCCCACCTCTCCATGTGTGGTAAAGGAGCTCAAAGTGTATTTTTCTGCAGTTGTTAACGATGCCACCCAGCCTTCACCCCTCAGGACTGCTATTCTGCCCCTTTTATTACCTACATCAGCGTTTGCCTCCAGCACTTCTTTGCTCTTCTGCTCTGGTGGTTGAAGTCCCAGCGCTCTGCTAGCCACCTTCTCCTGCTGTGTCCCTCTTGCTTGGTGGCATCTCATGTCCCATCAGTATCTGAAACCAAAGAGCATGCCTCTTGTGCTCTCTGCAGCAGCCCAAGGCTGGGTGGCAAGTGGTCCATCCAGGCAGGGATGTATGTGGGAGGGAGGGAGGAAGGGTGCTCAGTGGAGCACAAACCACAGACCCTGAGGACCACCGAAGCCCATCCCTGTGGGATCCCATCTCCAGGCACCCGCCAAGATCCATCTGCGTCCCCGCACTGAGCTGCCCAGCCCCCCAGGAGGTGCAGCTGCTTCCAGCCCTCCTTGCTTGGAGATGTGTTGGCTTTGGCCCCAGTGAGTCCTGTCTCCTTGTGATGTATCTGGGTCTTTGTCATCACCCTGCCTCCCTGGGGGGTGGCTGGCCCAGGCAGGATTACGACTCTTAATATTCCTCGTAAATCAGCCCTTTCAGACCTGTCATCTTATTTATTGCTCTCCCCCAAGCTCTCGCCCACGAGTTTGTCAAGATCTGTATGGCTCTTCCACCCGCTGATCCAGATGTTGGGCAGCTGCATCCCAGTGTTCCTCGGTGTCCCCACTGCCATCCTCAGACCCTGCTCTGTCACTGGTAGCCTCCACCCCAAACCTAGTGGAGGGGTTGGGCAGGACTCCAGAGTCCTCATCCCCTTTTTGGGTCAAAATCTCCTCTGTGGGCACATCCTGATGTGGGCATCCTCACAAGTGTGGGGCAGGGCAGGGGGCACCTGGGCTCACCCCCCCACGGGCTGCCTCACCGCGGGACTTCAGATGAGTCTTGTCACCTCCCCTCTCTTTGTACCTAAAAGTGAGGATATTATTACTTGGCTGTCATCACATTAGGATGTTGGGAAGCTTAATTAAATGCCTGCAAAGCGTTTTCAAGAGCTGTGGATGAAAGGGGCTATATATAAAGTGCAAAGAATTATTATTAGTGGTGGGGTCCGTGCCCCGGCCCTGCTCCCATCGCCCCGGCCCCGCTCCCCCACTGCCTCCGCGTCCCAGCACCGTGATTATTTTTGCACGTTTGTGGAGTTGTGGTTTTATAATTATACATGTAAAATAGCTATAAATACCCTGCAATAACACGGCGGGTGTGTGCGCATAGCACAGGAATAGGAGTCGGTAGCTGACACGGAGGAAACCGCGGTGTGACCTCATTCTGACTCAGGTGTAAATATACCTCGTGCCAGGGGGCAGCTGGGGGGTTTTGGAGCAGCTGAGGAGGTCTGGGGACTTCTCAGGGGCTGTAGGGACAGTGGCCACCTTGGTAGCAAGGGTCATGTTCTGGGTGAGGTCTAAAGTTGGTTGCTGATCCCGGGCAGGCTCCTGCAAGGTTTTGGGGTCCCTCCTCTCCCATCTGTCCTGGGGCTGATGGTGGAGGCTTGGATGTGAAAATCATCAAGCATTAAGATGTAAACTGTGAAATCTGGTTCCTGGAGGGGCTTCCTTGGGTGCATTCACTGCTGTTGAGCTGTTGGCATCCCTTCCTGCAGGTACAGCTCCTGGGGGGTCTCTGCAGCTGCCCATGGGTGGGCAGTGAAGAGGAATGGCATGGGATGGGACTGTGATGGCTACTGAAAGCTCTGTCCAGAGACTGGGGAATGCAGCACTGGGGTCACGCTGGAGGCACTGGTTTGCACAGGGCAATGCTGTAGGTCAATGGCAAAGCTGGGATGGGAGACTGGGGGTGGGTGGCCACATCCAGGTCACCTCACCATGCTCTCCACCAAGTCCCAAGAGCTGGGTCACCAGCCACGGCCCACCCCAAGGGCATGGGATTGTCCCCCAGCCCCATGGGGACCAGGGGGACACAGAGCCCCACAGCAAGACCCCAAAGCCGGAGGGGGGAGCCGTTTCCCGAGCAGGATGAGTGGGCAGGGGAAGGCAAAGGGAAGAAGTGATGCAAATACCAGCTCAGCTGAAGGAAGATGACTTCATCTCCTTTTCCTCTCCTGGTGCTATTTATAGCTACTTTAATTTACTCCCCTTTGCTTTATTATCTCTCCAGCAAGCCGCTAGCCCTCAGACAGCAGGATGCCTTTACTCACCAAGCAGCACAGAATTCTGAGGGGAAAAAAACCACCAAAAAAACCACACCACCAAAAAAAATACCCACCAAAGTGGGGGCAGGAGGCAGGGAAAGGCAGCAGAGCACTGGGGCCAGGAGCATCACTGGGCTATGGTGTAGGTTTCTGGAGAAAATGAGAGGATTTAGGCTTCTTTTGAGGAAAAGAATGAGAATTAGGCAAGGGAGACATCCCCTTCCTCTTTCCAAGGGGTGGACAGGACCAGCAGTGCTAGCCAGGGTCCCCTCCTCACCCCAGAACAGAGGTGGTTGTTTTGCTGGACTCTGCTGAGGGAGGCACCCCGTTGTCCCCCAAGAACCCCAGCCCTGTGGTATAATGCCAGCAGATGGGGATCAGCATCCAGCCCAAGTGCCTTGACAGCACCTTCCCAAAGAGCAGGTTTGGCAGCCCTGTGCCGTGGGGAAACTGAGGCACGGCCTCCCTATGAGGTCACTCTCCCAACAGCTTCAAAATCCGGTCCCTGGTGGGCAATGTCAGTCCCCAAACACCCAGCACCATGGCACCCCACACCCCAGTGCTTGGCTGGTTGGAGGCCACGGGGGTGTGGTGGTGCTGGTGGTGGGTGACATCTCATGATGTGACACCTTGGCCATTTCCCAGCCCGAGCCTCACACAGTCACTTCTGTGACAGCATTGCTACTGCGCAGGATTGCCATGCTAAACCAAATTAGAAGTGTCTGGCTTTGAAGTTTTTAATTAACTTTTTTTCCTATTTGCTTTCTTCTGAATCCAAGGGAAAAACCCATCCTCTCACTCTCCCTGGCTTGTGTGTCACAACGGAGGTTGCAGTCTTGGATATTGGAGGGTCAGGAGGGAGAAAAGGGCTTAATGAGGGGGGACAGCCTAGGTGGGGTGCAGACCCCTACCTGCCTGGGATGCCGGGGAGTGGGTATGTCCAGGTGCTGCCCTGCCTGCGTGGGAGCATCCTCATGTGGCTGTGAGCATCCTGCCACAGGGCACCTCTGGTTTACATCACCCCTTGGTGTTTCATCCCATTGAGGCTGCTGATGAGGGGTTAAAAATAGCCAGACAAAAAATCCCAACGAAAACCCCCTGGGTGGAGGGCGGCATGGAGAGGCTGGGGCTGAGTTGGTCCCCCCTGTGCCAAGACACCTGGTTCTGCCGCCTCTAATCTGCAAATAATACAGAGAAAGCAAATTAACACTGGGGAACCAGGGGTGGGGGGAGGAATAAAAGAGCGCCAGAACCAAGCTAGTGACGTGAGACAGGGAGAGCGGCTAAAAATAACAGATCCCTGAAGGCACGGGGAAGAACATGACAGGGATCTGCACTCCTGCCATCCCAGAAGGCAGCCTTAAGCCTGCCCAGCTGCTCTGCCCATAACGCAACCCAGCCCGGTGAATCCGGAGCTGGAAAAGCCTCTGAGCTGGGCAGCAGCGAGGAGGCAAGATGTGCAGAGCTGTGCCGTGGAGCAGGGAGCAATGCTCCCACCCTCGGCAGAGGATGGGGGTCCCCCAAGCACCCAGGGCACCCAGCTGGGAGGCAGCTGTTGCCTGACCCACTTGCAGGCAGCCGGCGGGCAGCGGGGATGCTGCTGGGAGACCCCAGGAGTGCTGCCTCCACAGCTAATTTTAGCCCGTGTTCAATTAATCATGGAGCAGGAGGGGATCACGGCAAGCCCAGCCTTCGCCGATGTCTCTGCCAGCTCCCTGCCTGCCCCTTGCTCACTGCAGGGAGGGCTTGGAGGAGCTGGGGCTGGGGGGTACCCCCACCCCCTCATTTTGGGCTGAGAAACTTGGCTTGACCCTGTGCCACAGCCCCTTTCCTCCAGCCAGCTTTAGGCAGCTAGGGCAGCCCCAAGGATGTCCCACAGCCTAGGGACAAAGAGATGGGAGGCCTCCCTCAGCATCTCCTCATGCCTCAGTTTCCCCTCCTGGCTGGCAGAGGTGGCCTTTGTCAGTGGGGTGTCTCAGGCACACCAAGGATGCCTCCCTGGGGCAGCAGAAGCTTGATGGGGATGTTCCAGCCAGCCCAGAAATCCACCACACGCCCCAGCAGCAGCCCTTTCCCTGGGGGTCACCAGCTCTGACCCCTTCCCTTGCCCAGGCTCTGCAGGTGTCAATGGCACAGCGCTGCCAGGAATAGCTGGGGCAGAAACAACCGCATCGCTCAGAGACTGGCAGCTTCCCTGGCATGAGGTGGGACCCTGGTGACGCCATGGGGGTATGAATTCCAAATTGGAAGAGGGGAGATTTAGATTAGATATCGGGAAGAAATTATTTCCTGTGAGAGTGGTGAGACACTGGAACAGGCTGCCCGGGGAAGTTGTGGATGCCCCATCCCTGGAAGTGTTCAAGGCCAGGCTGGATGGGGCTTTGAGCAACCTGCTCTGGTGGGAGGTGTCCCTGCCCATGGCAGGGGCATTGGAACTCAATGATCTTTAAGGTCCCTTCCAACTCTAACCATTCTATGATTCTATGGAGTGACAACCCTGTGGTCTTTCTCTCTCCCCACGGCAGCCACAGCCCTGCTCCACCAGTTCTGAAGTGGAAACTGGTCCAGCCCTCCCCCGTGACTGGGTGAACGGCTCCCGACGGAAACGTGGGCTCGGCTGGGATTGAAACCTTTTTCCTCCCGGCACGGTGTGGCCGGGGCTGATAAGGGGCTGGATAACCCCGAGCATTGTGTGTGCCGCCGGCCCCTGACCCGCCGGGGGGTTCGCTGCCGGAGAGGAAACGCTGCCCCTCAGCCAGGCGGGACTGGTAGGGAGCCTCCGTGCCCACCGGCAGAGGGGCGCTGGGGCTGCGTTTGGGCAGTCATGTCTTCTTTTTGTCGGCATATGAAGTTTTGGGATAGCTTCATCTGATCCTCACTAGTGCAAGCCCAGGCTGCTGTGGCAGCATGTTCTGGCCAGCCCACACTGTATGGTAGCCAAAAGAAAAAGGCCTGGAAAACCTGAAGGTTGTCTGGTATGGCCAGGGTTTGGCTTTCAGGCTTTGCAGGGCTCTCTGGAATGGGCTTCACATCTGGGATGCCCCTGCCTTTTCCAGAGGGCAGCTCCCAGAGACCAGGCTGGCTGAGCCATCCCTCTCCATCCCGGCGCCACCAGCTTTGCTGTCGCAGCCCATCCAGGACTGGCTCGCTCCTCATGCCGGCTGCTTGCCCAGCCAAACTGCAGCAGCACGCGTGCCAGCACACGTGTCCTCCCGGCTCCTGCCCTCAGACGCTGTCTGGGCTGGTGTCACTCTTTCTGCTGCAGTGACTCTGGCTAAACACCACCAGCGGCTCCACAAAAGATGACAGGGAGGGTGACAATGCACCGGCCGCACCGCCAGCCACAGCCAGTTTTCCAAGCTTGGCATCAAAGCCAGGAGCATCCTCTCCTTTGTGGTGGCATCTCTGTCCCCTGCAGCCTGCCCAGCAGCAGATGGGCAGCAGCACATTGCCCCACTGCCCTTTCGGTCAGAAGATGCCAGAAAAGGGTAATGCTGCCCATGGGGAATCTCATGCTGGAGCAGGAGGACTAAAGGACAGCCGATCCTTCCGTGATCCCACCAGCACCCCTGGACCCTGCATCCCTTGAGAGCATCCCAGCTCTGCTCCAAAGGGTGGGAGGAGGCAGGCTTGCCCAGCACACACACACGAGCGGCTCTGGGGAAAGGCAGGATTTGTGCTTCCAGGAGGGAAAATGAGTCATGGGGGGAAGGCAGGGGCTGTGCCAGCGGCCGAGCGCGGGACCAGGGTAAGTGGTGACTGTCGGCTGCCATCCGGGAGGTCAGGCAGAAAGACTCTCGCAGGCCTTGCCTGGCTTTAAAATCTATTAACGTCATTTTGCCATTCGAGCCGAGAGCCGCACAGGCAGCAGAAACGTTCGGGCACGGCTCAGATCAGAGCAGGATTTCAATTACAGTAATCAAAGGTGACACAGATAAGAAATCCCTGGTCTATGAAGCCGCGACAGCTGTCCTCTGGCTCAAACCGGCACCCATCCAGAGCAGCTCCATCAAAATCACTGAAGTGGTACTAGGGTAAAATTGGATTGCGAATCCATTTTCATCTGCTGTGGTGGAAAATGCTTTCCCTGTGCTCCTTGGGGAAGGAAGCCACCTTCTCAGGGGAGCAGCAAGGGAGAGAAGGTGCCAGGCATGGAAGAGGGCACATTGTCCCCCAGCGAAGGCACTGATGGTTGCTCGTGGATGATGGACAATAATGCTTCAAGTGGGTGACCCACTGTTTGTGTTGGCAGAGGCCATGTGGGACCGCGGGGTGGACACAGTAGGAGTGTGCCCACCCTTCCCACCAGCTGGGGAGGATGCTCACAGGGTGATGCCCAGGGAAAGCTGCCTTTTGCTCCTGCCTCCACCACCGCTTGAACGCGTCCCTGGTCAACGCCTCCCACTGCTTTTTTCTCCCATAATTTGAGGGTGTAGATCTTTCTTTTGGAGATTTCTGCACTGTTGAGCTCCCCTGCCTGCTGCCAACAACCCATCACCCCTTTAGGCTCCCAATTCCCCAGGGACCCACCTGTGACCACTGCCACAGCCTTGCAGGACCTCGGATGCAGCCGAGCCGCGGGGGTATCCCCTGGGTCCCACACACACAAAGGGGCCCTTTTCTGCCCCTGCCCCGGCACGGTGGGAGCCAGCCAACACACAGCAGCTCTTTCTGTGCCCGCTGGCACTGCTCCAGCCTGGCCGAGTGTCAACCACCCCACCGTGGTGTGTCCCCCCAGGGGAGGACGAGCCCTCTCCTGAACACTGGGGGTTTGTGCGGGGCAGCAGGGCTGAATGGTGGGTCTGTGCAGCCGGGGCTGGCGGGCAGGGAGGGAAGGCGAGCTGCTTGCCTCATCTGTTTACCTGGAAATGGAGATGGTGGCCAGGCCCGCCTGCCACCGCAGTCGGTGCTTTCATGCCAGAGCTAATGGGATGGGGAGTGCTGCGCTCTGCCCATCCCTGAGCAGCCCGTGGGCTGCCACCAATGGGGATGCAGGCAGGGATCTGGTGGTGCTTCTCTCCCTTGGTTCGTCCTCATGGTGCTGGACCCTCCCATGTGCTGCAGCCAGAGAGATGGAGCCTGGAGAGGGATATGGAAATGGGAATGGGAGCCAGGCCATCAGAGAGGTGGGTGATAGTGCTAGTCATCCTCTGTCCTGCAGCATCACTCTGCCTCAGGGCTTTGCAGCGTCCCCACGCCAGCTGGGTGTCTGTCCTGGCTGTGTCCCCCCACACTGTCCATGGGTGTCCATCCCTTGCGTCATGCCCCTGTACTGGCAGAGTCTCCATCCTGATTGTGTGTCCTTGTGCCACCTGGGTCACCACTGTGGCTGCCTGTCCTCAAACTCTTGGCAGTCTCCAACCTGGCTGCATGTCCCTGCACCATCCTCAGCTCTCTATGCTGGCTGTGGGGCCCCGCACCAGCTGTGGACACCTGTACCAGCTCTGGTCCCATGTGTTATCCTGCACCGACGGGGTCCCTGTACCAACAGTGTCCCCAGGCAGCTCAGGGAGAGAGGGACGACCCATAAAAGCAGCGGGTTTTGTCCACATGGAAGCCAGGACTGACGACCACACACAAGCTGCCAGGGAGTGACAGGGGATGATGGTGTCTTTGTAAGCACCTGGGGGTTAACAAAGCTGGCTCGCTGTCCCCAGAGCTCAGGTTGCCTTATCTGTGTGCATCTGTTCCTCCATGCTGTGGCTCCAGCCGCTCCCCATGCTAATCCCAGAGGCTGCCAGAGAGGGCAGGGACCGCTGCCTCCACCCACACTTCCACCCACACCCTGCCTGCGCTGGCAGGGCCAGGGCCACCAAGCTGAGCTCTGAGCTGTTCCTGCCCCCAGGTCGGCTGAGGTTGCAGATAACCTGAGGCCCAGGGCAGAGGTGCAATGAGTTCGCTGTTCTCAGTCTCTGAGAGTGGTTTGCAAAGTGTTAGGAGGCAGGACCTGACCTCAATAACCTTCCAGTTCTCCCAGCAAACCTGTGCCTGCCCAGTTCATCTCCATCCACCCTTTAATCTGAAAGTTACTGCCCCCATGGCCACAAGTAGGAGACTACCCCAAGTCTCTGGGAGCTCGTGGCTGTGCTTTGAGGTCACCAAACAGGTTTTCCCATCTTTTGGATCCTTGTGGCACTTGGAGAGGGGTGCAGGTGGTGAAGAAGCTGGGGTGTCCACAGAGGCTGGCATCTTACCAAGCAGCCTGGCACTGCGTTAGTCCCCAGGAGACACAGGGCTGGGGCTGGACCATTTGACCTCACACCACACAGAGGTGGCTGCAGGATCCTTGCTGAGCAATCTCAGCTCTTCCCAAGCGCCTGGAGGACCCACAAGTCCCAGCTGCCTGACCTTGGTGCTGTCAGCAGGGTGCCCTCCCACTGGCCTGTGGCACCTCTGGTTTCTCCACCCTGCGTTGGTCCTTCATGCCCTGGGGCAGGAGGAGCATCCGGGGCTGTGCTTCGGCACCATCCCAAATTTCCAGCCTGGCATGCACAGTGCCATGGCACCACCTTTATTTTTTCAGCTGCTTCCCTGTTTTCTTTGCAATCAGTCTCTTTCACTGGGTGACAGCGATCACAGGGATTATTTGGGGAGGACTCAGTGTGCTGCTGAGCAAGCAGCTTGGTGCCCAGACCCAGCACCTCGTGGTGGCCTGTCCTGTCACGCAACCCACATCTCAGATAGCTCTGACCCTCTCTGGTCATGGCACGGGGGGAAAAACATCTCACTTGGGCTTGGAAGAGACTGTTTGGCTCTGCACACCCCAAAGTCACCCTAGGGCCTTAAAGCCACCCATTCCCACAGACATGGACTGCCCAGACTGATGTCTCTGAGGTCACCAATGCCACAGGAGCTCTGGGTCCACAGTAAGAGGATGCCAAGCCCACCGAGGCAGGCACGCAGCATCACTGGCACTGCTCTCATTCCAGCACTGGTGCCCCCCACTCCCAGCCTGTGCTTCTCCAGGGCATCTCTGCTGCTGCCTCCCAACCCTGCTACATTGGGATTTAAAGCTAAGGTGAAGGTGGCCTGGAGAAGATGTTGCTGGGGAACAATGGGAAAGGAAGCCACCCAGGGGAAAGAGTGGGATCAGTAAAGTATGAGCACCCAGGACCCCTGTGTGATCAGGATTTAGAGGGCCAAAATGCCCAGTGACAGGGTTTTGGTAATGCAAAATGCACCAGCCAGAGCTGCCAGCTGCCAGCCTCGCTGGGCCATCTCAGGAGAGGTCGTAACCATTGAGTGGCTGCATGCTTCTTAGGGGAGCTCTGCTCCAAAGCCTTCAGCAGCTGTTTTTTCAAGAGCCTTAAACTGAAACATCTGGAGTGTTTCAGAAAGAGAAACCTGAGTGATTTGGGGTCCAGAATTCAAAAGATCCAAGACAAATTTATGAGTCATCAGGCTCGACCTGAAACTGGTCTTTGCAGCGAGGGAGCCAAAAGCCCTTGTCCAAGTCATTTCCTCCCAGTTTTTAGTGGGATTAGAAGTGCAGTGTCCTGCTCTGGCAGGCATCCCTCCATGCTGAGCACATCCAGCCCCTGAAATGCCTTCATCCTGGCCCCAGAGTCCATCTCAGCATCCCAACACTCACTGCTGCCATCACTTCCACTTTAGACCTTCTTGTGATGAAACACTTCACAGGATGGTGCTTCCCTTCCCTGGGGAGCCAGCGCTGGCACTTTGCTCTTCCCACTTGCCAGCTCTGAGGAAGACCAAGGAGCTTGAATTACTTTTTTCCAAGAAGGGTGGATTTGGTTTGCAGAAAGATAAGGGCTGGGGAGCAGTTGTTCCGCTCTGCTGAGCCTTTTGCCATCTGGAACAGTTTTTGGTTTCCTTCTGGATGCCTCTTCCACGTGTCTTCCTGTGTCAGCAGGGCTGGGAGAGGGACAAGGACATCAGTCAGACCCCCAGGGAAGGGGAAGGGCAAGGAGATAGAGCTGGGGCACGTCTGTCCCCATGAATCCTCTTTGCAGGGGTGGGGGAAAGTCAGCCCAGGCAAGTGGAGAGCTGGTTTGGGAAAGGCCTTTGGGACAAGATTTAGTGGTGGACTTGGCTGTGCTAGGTTGGACTTGATTATTTTAAAGATCTTTTCCAAACTACGTGATTCTATGATTCTAAACCCCACTGTGCTGGTCGTGGAAGTCGCCCAGTCAGCCCTTCCGTGGGACGTGTCTGCTCTGTCTGAGGTGCTGCCTGCCCATCCCCTCCCTGGCGTGGTGGCCATGAGCCATGCAGCCACTGCTTCTCATGCCACATCCTCCAGCCCAGGGGTGGGGGAAGCCTCACCTTCTCCATCCTCCCTCTTTTCGTCCTGGGGAGAAAGGCAAAAGCAAAGAAGTCAACACCAGGGCTGGATCACCCAGGGTCTAAAGGAAGGAGAGTTCTCCCCAAGGTGAGAGCACTGCTAACCCCAGTCCCCCAGGTGAGGTCTCCGGTGTCTAGTAAGAGGTTGTGCCTCGTCAGGTACTTTGTCCTCAGGGAGGGCACACTGCCTGTTCCTGTGAAAGCTGGGGGAGAAGCGGGTCTCTTGGGCACAGTGTTCCTCCCAGCTGGAAAATACTCTGCAGAGCTCTCCCATGGCCCTGCCCAGCTCTGAGCCGGTCATGCCTGTGCCACATGTCAGGGTCCCCCTGGTCCCCTCTGTCTGCTCAGTGGCTCTGCACTAAACGTTTCCTACAGTGGTGGCTTTGATTGGTGTCCCCAGGTCTGACACCCAGTCACTGCCCAGGCAGCCTGTACCATCCTCAGCCTCCAACACTTGAAACCACAACCTCTAAGTGAGCATCCTCCCCAGAGAGGCCGCTCTCTGCAATTAATCCGGGCACAGTTTATGCTAACGACTCTCCCCACTTTAAATTATAAATGGCCCTTGGCATGTGTGCACACAAACACACGTGCGCGTGCAGAGATCCTTTAAGGCCATCATTAGCTGTAATTAGCGGGATCTGTCACTCATCTTTGGCAGTTAATGATGAGCCCTGAGTCAGAGGAATCCGGCGGCAGATAAAATAAACACGATTTCAAACAGTTTGGAAATAACAAGCCCTCATTAATCAGACAAGCCCCAAAGGGAAGCGCTTGGAAAAAGCGTCGGCTTCTTTTGCCGTTGCCGAGAGCAAGGCTGGGTGGGCTCCCTGCCGGCCCCCGCTCTCCCCAAACTCCACATTCTCCAGCGGGAGCGGGAAGCAGGATGCTTTCTTGCTTGGCTGACTCCACAGGAGGGCTGAGGTGTCAGAGACAGCTCGAGCAAGAGGCCCAAAAATCAGTAAAACCCACCCAAAAGGGCTCCTGCACGGCCCCTCTCCGTGTGAAAGCAGCTGAGGCAGGATCTGGCTTTGATGTGCGGCTGTGGGCAACGCCGGTGCCAGGGCTCAGCTCTGGCTACAGATGCAGCAGCGCTGGGGGAGCACATCCCATGGCCACTGCCCACCCCAAGACATGAACAGCTGCACAGAAGGCAGCGGGAGAACCCCCAGGATCCAGCCACACGGGACAGAGCAAGATTTGGGGAAGGGACTGGTACAAGGAATGTTTTCTAGGGAACAGGGGGAGCTGGGGAGGTTTCTAGCTGTCACAGCTGCAGCTAAATCACAGCAAATAGGAGGGGAATGGGACACACGAGGCTGGATTATATTACAAAGGAGCAGTCCATCATGGGGTATTTAAAATAATCCGCTTAGATGCACAGTAGCAGATTTGGAGTGCTAAGGGAATTGAAGGCGCTGTGGCTTTGCAAGGCTGGATCAGATCTAGTCAAGATGCCACTTAGGACAGTACATCTCGTTCTGCCTCACTGGCTCAGGGGACAGGGATGTGGCACCCGCAGCCCCTGCAAGGCCACCCCCATATCACTGAGGAGACACTCAAGGTGACACTGACCGTGTTGGGATGGGTGACAATGTGGCATCTCCCTGGGACAGGGCAGGTTTGGGTGCTGCCAGTCCCAGAGCACGGAGCCGTGGGATGGACCAGGTGGAGGGCAGAGAATTCCCACAAGGGGCAAAGCCTTTGGAAGGGTGAAGGAGGTAGTCCTTGGGGTCCGAGGGACACTGATGTAACTCAGTAGCACCTTCATGCCGAAGCCAGGTGCCTGGCAAAAGAGCTTAGTCCAGGGAATGCCCAGGAGGGAGCTGTACCTGCACTGCCAAGGGATGCAAACCTCCTCTAAGGGCATCCATGTGGCATTTGCAGCTCAGCCAGGGCTGAGGACCTGGCACGGGGTCCTCAGCAGGCTGGGGCAGGCTGTCACAAGGGGTTGCATGGGGCCCCTGATACCTCTTTGAGGTGAAGAAGAGGTAGGACTGCTCTGAGGACAGGTGGCCCCAGCTGCAGGGGTGCCAGCGAGGCTGCTCTACCCCTGTGTGGACTTGCAAGCCGCACAGTATGCCTGGTGGCTGCAGAGAGGGGTGACTCCTAATGCCATGAGCTAGGGGGTCCTCTGTTGGGGTCTAGGGTCAGTGTGGGGTCTGTGTGGGTAGGACCATGGGCTGTGTGATCATCCCTGAGCATCCTCACACCGCTCCTCTGCAATGGCCTGAAAGCTAAGCCCCAGGGAAGACAGTTCAGACCATTTCATCCCAGACACTTCATCCCAGGCAAGCATTCTCCCAAAAGCGCATCCTTCCAAAATCAGTTGGTTTCCACCTTGCACTAGTACCTCCAGGCTGCTCTGGTCCCCAGAGGTTCAGCCCTCGGTGGCCCTGCAGATCCAGACCCAGCAGCAGCCTCTCAGAGCCAGGCAGTGTGTCCGGAGATGACCCCAGCATGGAGCTGGCCATCACGCTGCCCGTCCCTTTGCCTCCAGGGAGGGAAGGGCCCAGGAACATGCACACAAAATCCGAGGCTACACGTCAGATTAGGCCATGGGACTGCCTACCCCTCTCCTTGCCCTTATACCGCGCCCTCTGTCCCCCCCTGACCCCGCTGTAGTGCCACACTCAACGCGAGGGCTCGCTCCTGCAGGTTTAACCACTGTCCCCAGCTCCCCTGAGCATTAATCCAGGGGAGGATTAAGGTTAACAAGCTCCTGGGGCCACCCAGCTCTCATGCATCCCTCATGCATCCCACACTGTCCTGGCCCAAGAGAGGGCACGGTGCCCTGCTGTCCCCCTCAAGATCCCCAGCTTCTCCTCCACCAGTATGTACCTCACTGGGGTTGTGACATGTGTTTGTCTTCCTGAACTGGGGTCCACAGGCTGTCACTGGGGCTTTGGGGTCTTCCAAGCCTCTGTGAGCACCTTGCCACTGCTCCCTACAAGCCCCAGGGTAGGGACCGGGGTAGTTCTTAGCTTCTCTCTCAACTTCTCCCATATTCCCTGGGCACTGTGCTCCAGGTCGCTCGTTCCTAGATAGCGCTGAGTTTGTGATGAGCAGTTTAAATGCATGGAAAATACCTTAATCCCTGGTAAGCCCCTGATCCCTGCCTGCCTCACGCTCCCCATGAGAGGCCCCCACTCCAGCCATAATCCCTGGGGACAGGTCATCTGTGTACTCTCCAGCCCTGGTGACAACGGACCCTCTCTAGGGCACCCATGAGTTTCTAGGGTGGGCATGCAGGCTCTAGTTAGCCTTGCTCAGGGAGTCCTCTGTCACCTCCAGGGAATGGTGGGCACAGGGCCCCCAGGAACAGGCCAGAGCAAAGGGTCACAGGTGGAGCTGCCACCCTTCTCTGCCCACTTTGGTGCCACCAGCTCTGGAATAGGGGTTTTTAGAGAGAACCAGAAAACTGCTACCTATTTTTAGATTGTTACAATTTTTTTTCATTTCTGTTTTGGGTTCCTTTATGCTTCACAGTGAGCAGAGTCTCCAGCCTCCCAGTTCCCATCCCTGACCCCTGTCTCATCCCATCCAAGGACACTCCCCAGGACATGGAAGCGGAGGAACACCAGTTTGGGGGGTGAAAGAGGGCTCAGCCTAGTCCCCAGCCCCATTTCCCCAACACTGAGAGCTTCTGCTGCCTTCACCTGCTCTGACCCATGGCCCCACAAGCTGTAATACCCCTCCTGCTGCACCTGCAGGATCAGAGGCTGGCAGTGCCAAACCCATCCCAGTGAGAAGAGGGCACCAGGGAGTTGGTAATAAACCCTAATGACACCCTGGGGAGAGGAAGAGGAGGAGGGTGACAGGTTCTCCCCAGTCTCTTGGGGCTCTAAATAAGCAAAAAGAAAAATCCCTGTTTGCAGAAGTGTCTCCTATATTTATAAGAAGCAAAGACAATGCTGGGATAGAAGCTGAGCTGAGCTTTTAACCAGCCAGATTACACTTAGCAGCAGCAGGAGCATTTACCTCTGCCTCTAATCCGCCTGCCACAAAGACTTGCTAACTCCTTCCCGGATTTAACTGGAAGGCTTGAACTCTTCCCGCAGAGGAGAGAGTTAAGCCCAAGCTGGTACTGGAAGGACCACGAGGACCAGGGTCAGCATTTTTCTCCCCAGGCACATCAGGTGTGGGGTGGACATTTTGGTCCCAGACTTTTTCTCTGGCAATTCAGTCCTGCAGGCAGGATGGTCAGGAGAGGAGCAGGCATTGGGAGCCCCTTGGTTCCTGGGAGCTCAGTGCTGGTGGCTTCAAAATCAGAGCCTGTGCAGAGCAAAAAATCTGGACATTTCTGAGCGAAAAAAACACTGCTGCTCAAACACAGAGCAGAAGTGAGAACCCTGAAGGAGCTCTGGCAGGCACAGCCCCTCTTGTTTTCAGCTGGGTTTCTTGCAAGAACAGAAAACATCCACAGCCAGCGCTGGGTGGCTGGGACAGGCAGTGGGGAGAGACTGCTGCAGGGTACAGCCATGCTCCTGACACCCGTGACCAGTGCACCCTGGCTCCCCTGACTCCCCCATCCCACCCCAAAGCAGCCACATCCTCCATCTCCTGC
Organism: Thinocorus orbignyianus; assembly: GCA_013400375.1. Lineage (NCBI taxonomy): Eukaryota > Metazoa > Chordata > Aves > Ciconiiformes > Thinocoridae > Thinocorus > Thinocorus orbignyianus. Next base: position 590,901 of record VXBW01000945.1, read on the forward strand.
ATTTGATCAGGCCCATCAGTCCTCAAGAGCCCAGGGCACTGATGCTTGTTGGTTTGTACTGGCACCAATGAGTATTCCCTCACAGGATGCTTTGCCTTCGTGCCAGGGAGGGGAGAGACAAAAATCACTCCCTAGCGCTAAGGTTTGCAGACCGAGGTGGGACGGAAGCATGAGCTGAGGGAGCAGAGCCAGGGCTGAAACCTACCCTGACTTCTGGGAATCAGAAATTTCCCTGCCGGCACGGCTGCGTGGGAGGGGACGGCGAGTCCTCTCGGCCAGACCCTGCACCGTCTCCCTCCATCCGGCAGCACCTCCCGGATGGCGCAGGGAGTGCGAGCCTCCAGTACAGCTCGGGCCAAGGTGACACGGGTGGCCACCACGCTGTCGCCACCGCGCCACCACCCCAGCTCCTCACACAAAGGACGGAAGCCGAGCGAGCCGGGGGTTTCCCGGCTCAGCCGTGGCCATGGGTGCCCCAGGGCTGAGTCAGCCGCTGGCCCGGCCGCTGCCTGTCTTTGCTGAGATGTTTAAGTGGTTTCTGCCACACTTGGGGCTTTCCCTGCCTTTCATCTGCCGGCAGAGCCAGCTGCCCCAGTGCCACCACGCTGGAACCAGTGAGGGGCTGTGGGCTCCCCCTGGCCACTCCTTCTGGGGTTAATGTTCACAGGATCACCATCAAGCATTATGCTGGGCAAAAAGCACCTGGCAAGAGAAAAATCCGAGTTTCCAAACTTGGTACTGGGACCTGTGTCTTGCGGCAAATGGTGGCTTTGGCTACAGGATTCCAACAGGGACCATGTACATAGGGCTGGGTTGGCAGGCAGAGGTCCTCTCCAGTGCCATACTTCAACCTCCTACACGTCAGCTTCCAGAAAGCACCTGAAATCCTACATCAAAGGTGCCCCTAGCACCTTGAAGGCATCTAGGCAGGTTTCAGGCTCACCTCCTACATTCAGTCCTGTGGTGGGGAAGCTCCACAGATATATGAGGACACTCCTGCTGGGATAGGGGTTGTTGCTGGAGAACAAGAAGGCATGTTTTGGTCACCAAAGCTTTGGGTGAAGATGAATCCCCTCGGGACTGCTGCCTTCCCAGGTGAAGCACAGGGCTCCTGCCTCTGCCACTCTTACTCAGTTGCCACCTAGCACTGGGCTGAGCAGTGATGCCCATGGGCAGCAGTGGGTCCCTCCTGGCTGAACCCACAGAGAGTCTCTGAATATCAGAAACTCCAGTCCTGCTCTGCCATCCCTGCCCACCACTGGCTTCCCTGAAACCTCCTCCCAGGGGAAAAAACCTCCTGAATTTCCCTTTGGAAACTAAGAGCGCTGCATGCTGGAGTACTGGGAGGGTAAGGGGGGCCTTTCCTGGACTACAGGTGAGAAGAGCCAGCCAGGTTTCTTTCCTCACTGAATTCATAGTGTCCTAGCCCTGATGTGAGCAGAAAATCCCTAATGAAGGACTCCAAATCCATGCCACAGCGTCCCATCCCTGCAGCAGCATCCTCCCTCCAGCTTCTCCTCCTGTGCTCCCAGCCCCAGGTGAATGTGCACACAGCTGGGGGGAAGAGGGGTGCTTCAGCTAGGGGCAAAACAGTTGTGTTTTCAAGGCTGTGAGGTGGAAAGTGAATCAGTGCCATCAGGCCGTGAAGAGCAGGACCCAGCTATGGAGAGAAACAGGTTTGCAAGGAGGGGGGATCCTGTGCCCAGCCTTGGGACTCCCCCATGCACTCCCTGCTCCCCTGCCCAGCCCTCGCAGGGCTGGAACCTGTGGGTGCAGCTCCATGGGATCCAGAGGGGGGACACGAACCTCAGAAATGGTGAGAACTGGCCCTGGCTGGGGGAAGCTTCCAGCCAGCATGGGGGCAGGCGAGCAGCATCCAGTGTACGTGCAATGTGTGTGTTACACACAGCCAGGAGCCCACCCCACCTTTTGCCACTCGTATTTCTCACCCACTGCCTTCCTAACAGGCAGCCCACCAGATTTCATTGCCTTCTACTCTAAAAAGCAGCAGCAGCCTCTGGGAAATGCTTTTCTAACCAGCCAGGGTAGGTGGGCAGGGCTGCAGAACCCCCCAACCCCACCCCACCCCAGTCCCTTCCTCCAGCGTGCCGGGCAGGGGACCAGCTTGGCTCCCTCTCCGCAGGCAGGGCTGCTATATTCACCACGAGCTATAGACGGCCCGGCTGCCTCTTACAGTAAATCTGAGCAAGTTGTTTTGGGCAGAGGGTTTGAAGTCCCGCAGGCAGCAAACAGGCCGTATCCCACCGGCACAATCATCTGCCGCAGGCGTCTCCCGCTTCCAGCTCCCTTGGCTTTCCCAGCACGTCAGCCTCCCTTTCCCAGGGCTTCCCCCACCTTCCCAGAGGCAGCTGATGTCTCGGGGAGAAGATCTGTGCCTGCTGTCACCCCCAGCCTTGCTTCAGCTCTGAGTCCGCAGGAAAGCCGCCAAGGAAGGGTGCTGGGGCTCGCAGCATGGTCCCACAAACCGCTCCCAGCCACCCCCTTTCTGAGTCTTTCTCCCATTGCTGCCCTCCGGCTGCAATCTCCAGCGGATTTTTCTGCTATCTTGGGTGAATGTGAAACTTTTTCCCCTGCGGTGGCCAGCAGAGGAACCTGAAGCACCATTCAAGCATTTCTTTAAGGACTTAAGTAGAGTTTATGGGGTGAAGATGCCTGCTGCGGCATCTCTTCATGGAGGGGCAACTCCAGGCATTGGGAAAAAGCAAAATTTGGCTTAAACAAAAGAGTTTCTCTGAGTACTCCGAATCACGTTTTGCACTTTTCTCTCCCTGACCCGCAAGCATTTCCTCCCTACCCACTTGGCAAGTGAAAACCACTGAGGGTCTAATGTGACCAGTGACTGCGAGGTTTGGGGCTGCAAGGACTGTCCCACACCTCACTTCATGCTCGCACCCTGAGTCCAGAGGAAGGCGAGGACTGATGCTGGCAGAGATTCAGCCCTGTGTTGAATAACCAAGCAGAATGCAAGCAAGGCATTAGATCACCCAAGGACAGATCGCTTCCCAGCTGCTGAGCCTGACACCCCTGACCCAGCAGCCCGGGGACATTGCCCGACAGCAGCTCCACCAGCCCCACGGCGCCTTCTGCATTTGGCCCAACCCTTCCCGGCATGGGAAAGGATGCCCAGCAGACACAGGCAAGGGATTTTCCAGGGTGGGAGCTTGCTCCTGGTCTGGTTTTTCAGAAGCAGGCTGCAAGCTTGTGAATCGGAGGTATTTTTCAAGTTGGTTCCTGCAGTGAAAGTGATGGAATAATTGTTTATACACCCATCTGTCCCAGCAGCTCATGCTCATGGAGCTGAAACTTGCTGTCAAGGTTGCTGGGACGTGGTTCCCCTGTGATGCTGTGGCATGTTTTTAAGAGGAAGGTGTTGAGGTTGCAGGTGCCTTCCCAAGGCAGAGCTATGCCACAGTCCAGGCACACTGCTGGCTTGTCGCTGGGCTGGATTTGTACCGCCTTTCTCTCTGGGGAGCATCAGGAGGGTTGTGCCTGGCAGCAGGTTTTCCCCTGTTCCACCTGCCCAAGAGGGTGTCCCCAGCATCTTCTCCACCCCTTGTCATCTCCTTCCCCCTCCCATCAGTTTGCAACCCCACAACCTGCCTCTGGTTCTTCCTACCTCCACATGCTGGAGCAGGTATCTGGAACAACCCTGCTGCTCCACGGGAGGCTGGAGGACATGCACCCCCATGGGAAAGTCAGGCTTTCCCAGGAGCACTGTCCTCCAGCCCCCAAGGTGACAGTGACACAAACATTTCTATTCAGACCTACCATTTTTTCAGGCACTTGTAACCCCCTCTAATGTGTCTTTCTCTCTCCTTTGGGGTTGGAATTATTCTGGCTTTGTGCAAAAACCAACTCTGAAGTGCTTGGGGAGTGGAAACCTCCCATTATACTTCTGAAAAATAATATTAATCTTCTCTCTTCTTTTATGAAGAGCTCTCTCCCCAGTGGCTAAGGACTGGAGGTAGGCATTTGATGTGGAAATAGCCCCTCTTGAAAGAGCCCTTTTGATATTTGACGTTAAGAGGGCCAACTCCAAACCAGCCATGGGGGGCACTGGGTTCCAGCAGGGCTGGGCCCCAAAGGGTGGCCAGGAAGGACACGAAGCAAAGGGGATATGCTGACAGACTCTTATCCTGCCTGACTCCCATTTCTCCGAGCAACAGGCAGGTGTTTCCAGGCTTTCAAAGACAACAAAACCAGGGCTATTTCCATTCATGAGAACTGGCCTTGGCCTGATTCAGCTCCAGGGCGGAATGCATGTGCCCAGCCTGCAGTGAGTCAGGGTGACAGACTGCTCTGGGCCATCCGTGCTGCCTTCCCTCGGACAGCACGGTGGCACTGAGCTCCGTGGTCCCATAAACATGCCTGTGTTGGTCCTGCTGTCATCTTCTGCACCAGCCATGCCCAGATCCCTGCACTGCCACAGCAGGAGCCCATAGCTCTGGCTGGGAGACACTCACTCTTCCTAAGAGCAGGTCTTTGCCCAGGGCAAGAGAGACCTGGCATCTCCCCATCAACCACAGAGAGCAGAGTGGAATGCAAAAAGCAGGATTTGGCTTCAGCTGCAGGAATGCAAGGGGCAAAGGGTAGGAAAGGGCACACAGGTTGATCCCGTCACCCACCTGGCTCCCCAAAATGCCTCTGCTGAAACCCACCCACTTTGGAGAGCTGGGGCCACGGGGCTGTGCTGTGAGGATGAGGATCATGTGCCTGAGCTCGGTGCGTGTGGAGGTGGGGACAGGTTAGCTGGAGCACTGCAGACCCAGACAGCATCCCCAGGCAACACCATCCCCAGGCAACAGCATTCCCAGGTGACAACACCCTCATCCCTACTGTCAGGATACAGGGGATAATGAAGTGGACTTGACTTTGGGACCAAGCCACTGTTTCAGGGTGACTCTGGTGGCCGGGAGTCTAGTCTCCTGTTTGCTTCTACTAGTCTGACATTGCTCCTACCTCTTTATTTAGTGGGTTTAGTATCCACCAACTTTCCCTCCCATAGTGCAGCAGCAAACTTTCCTCTCCTTCCTCTGCCTCTCCCCCTCCTACTGTTTTCTCTCATTTAATTCCTCAAAGTGCTTTTAAGAGGGCGTTCATCTGGGACATATCGCTTAAAACAAAGTTGTATTGTGTACGTTTGGGTAAAGCAAGACAAGAGTTTCCAGGCGGCGGGGCAGTAAAGGTGGCTTCTTCAGGTGCTGGCAGCACTCACAGAGCACTCAGTGTTTGGGGTGTGTTAACCCACGGGACGGGATTTGCATAGGTACAATACCCCTCTTCACTTTCTCTGGCAGATTCTTGGCCTGGAAACTGTGGTATTAAACCTCAGACCAGTATGTTGGCTGGGTAATCAGTATCACGCTATTTACTTTGTCTCTCCCTTTTCTTTTCGGAGACAATACACATTTTATGCTTTGTCAGCAGAAGGCAGGGCAAAAGCTCACCCTTCAGGGCATCCAGCACCTCCTGGAAGCTGCAGGCACCCAGCAAAGAGCTCCCGTCCCACACGTGTTCATGGCACCAAGAAACAAAAGTGTCTCCAATTTGGTCTCTACCAACCTAATATTAAAAAGACTCATCCACCTTTTTACCCAAAAGCTTTGTCCTCAGTTAAATCTGAAGACGTTGCAAGTTTTTGATCCTCAAGGGACAGAAGAACTGCTGGACATTTGGAAATCCTGGACACAAGCGCCATGGGGGCACAGCTCAGCCTTTAGGAAGACCGGCACTCATGGAAGGCAGGGGACCAGCCGCACACGTGCTGCACAGTCCCTCCACGCACAGCCAGTAAAGCTGATGCTTTCCAAATGCTCTGGATTTGTTGCACGTTTAGAGGACATCTGTGCAGCACAGGCACTGATGGGCTCAGGCTTCCAGCAAATGGCCAAAGGATTTACCTGGTGTGCTGGGAAGCTGGGCTTCATGCTGTGGTGGCTCATCTGCCAGCATGTGCCCACCAACAGCTGTGCCGCTGCAGCCAGGGCTTAGTGAATCTCTGAAATTTTGGGGTTTGATGGTGATGAAGTCCCATATGGTGGTACAAAGCGACGTGGTGCTTTGCAGGGATGAGGGAGGTATTTCCCTGCCTGTTTCTAGAGGATGCCGAGGACTCCACAGGGCTTGTGTGGCAGCAGAGACACAGAGTGAGATCTTGGTGCCCTGAAGTCCCACCCCACCTGTCCTCCAGGAAATCAATATTCTTCTCTTGGGAACCCAGTGCTATTCAACCAAATTCCCACTTTGGGTTTGGAAATCTTCAGCAGGGAAAGGACTTTAATGCTAAGGACAGGCGAGACAAGGTCTTGAAGAAGCTGATCCGCAAGCTGCCTTTGCTCAAGCCCTCCCTGCCCACCACCTTGGCTGGGAGAGGAAGGCATCACGTTCATGTGCTGGTTCTTAAATGATTACCCTATGCAGCGCCGTTTGGTTTATTTCCCTGTTTAGCGTTCAGAGGCTGTTCTTCTTGCTCTTATTTACTGTAAAGCAAAGAAAGCCAGGGAAAATGATCTCCAAAGCAAACAGAGCCATGTTTCCATTTGGGAAAACTTAGAGGGAAGGCACATGTAGCTAAGCAACAATGCATGATGGTAAATGGGTCATTTTCCAAGGCATGAATTGCATGTGGATAACTGCAAGGAAAACAACCCCAGCCAACACGCTACTGATGTTTGAATTCTTGGCCTAAGAGATTAATAAGAAATTCGATGACTTTTCAATACCCCTGAGAGCTCCCTGGGGTGTTACAGGCTTTTGTTTTTCTCCTGCTTTCGATCTCCACCCAAAACCTTGGGTGGGAGTCTCCGTTACCGCAGCTGGGCAGAGCTTGCAGTATGGATGCGTTGCAGCAAGGTTCCCTGCACCCAAAGAGCAATGGATCAGCTCCACCACATCCCAAGGGAAAGGGATGGGGACAAGGGAGTCCCATGGCAGGACTGAGGACTCAGACTTCCTTCTGTTTAGGGCCAGAGTGAAGCCACCGTTTGCCCGTGCATTAGCCCTGAAGCTTGATCCCAACCTCCCCTTGGCAGTTCATTGGAATGGTTTTGCTCACTGATCCTCCTGGTGAAGCTAGATCATCTCCACTGCAAGAAAAAGGGGGTGTTTTCTTATCGTGGGGTAAGATGCTTTGGATATTCAAGGGTACTAGTACTAGGATAACACAGTAGTTACGGGATCGTAAAATCATTCGGGAAGCCACAAATGGGGGACACAGCTGGAAAATAAAGAGATGAGGTCACATTTGGTCGGAGGAATAACGTCCACATCACGCAGCTGCTGCATCACGGGCGAGAGCTCAGCCGTAGGTGAAGGGTTAGGGAACCCTTCAGCTTTGCATCGCAGGGCAGGAAAACTATCGTGTTGGGGTTTTCTTTTCATAATAATAATAAAAACAAATAGAGAGAATTCCAGTTTTGCCTTTGCAGAAGTGACCGTTCATCCGGGCTTCTGCTGAATTCCTTCTACTGGGAACGGTGCCACCTTCCAGCCGGTGCTGACAAATCAGCCTGAAGGTCACCAAGTGGGGTGGCAGCAGCGCAGGGATGAGACCTCGCTTTTCCTAGACGTGCCATTGATTTCCTCTTTCTGCCGCTCGCATCACTGGCTGTGATCAAAACACAGGCACTGCCACGTTTATTAAAAAGGAAAGAGTTATTGCAGGAAGGTATTGGGATTATTTCTTTCTTCCATGAATAAAGTTCTACAGTTCCTCTTAAAATCAGACCTGAGGAATTTACAGAGTGGTTATGGTACATTCCTTAGAAAAAAAAAAAAAAATATATATATATATATATATATCTGAGCAAGTAGTTCCAGTGCATTAAAGCAATGAATAGAGGAAGTGAAAAATATTTTAAATTCCTACACAGTGTTACATTTCCAAAATGTCCCGGTTTAGGACATTAGAACTGAGGGGTGTGGGGGTGGATGTTTTCTCACTCTTTTTTCCCTCTCTAATTTCTCTGAACTTGTTACAATTCTCCTTCCATTTTGCTCACCATTTCCAAGCGACTAAGTAGAGAGAGGCCTGGAACGATGACAGAGATGTGAAGTGCACAAAGGGACCGGAGTGTGGTCCGATAATTCTGTAATTGGAGCTGCTCGAGGCGAAATTTTTTTTTTTTCAAGCCAGTGTAAATGGGGATCACTGAAACCTTCAACAATCAGTCTGTCAGGCTGCTTCTTTAATGGATTGCTCTGTTTAACTCTCTCTGTTTGTCACTGGCAAGATGACAAGAGAAATTAGTGTACTGGAAAATATAAGGTAACTGGCAGCTCCCCAGCCCAGTTCCACGGCCCCACAGACCCCGGGGTGCCGCAGAGCCAGAGCCCGGCTCACCGGCTGCTCTGCTGCCTCCATGGAGGAGAAGGAGGTGGAAGAAGAGGGGGGGTTGCAACCTCCTGCCCTTCCGAGGGGTAGGAAGACCTGTAAAAATATCCTGTGGCTCTGGGATTGATGTAGTGAGGAGTGTGTGGGGAGAAGGCATCGCCCCCAAAGCTGAGGGGTCTCTGAAGCACCAAGCACAGCTGGAATTGGGGTGGGGAGAGCACCAAAGCGTCCTCCCAAGGCCAAGTCACAAATCATTCATCAGCTGCAAACCAGCTCCGTCTTCTGCTTTTACACCATGGAGACTTCTTTCTCGTTGCTTTTTTTTAAGTGCTCGGAGTTAACATCAGCCTTCGGGGAGCACTGGGTGTAGGGTGGGAGCACTCAGTGTTGGAAGAGATGCTTCCCGTGTGTGTGTGCGTGTGCGTGAGCGCTGTGAGTGCGTGCAAGCGTGCGCCGCTCTGGGGATGCTTCGACACCTCCATTGTTCGGAGCCAGCTTCTGAAATTTGGCAGCGATGATGCCCCAAGGCTAGAGATGTACCTTTCGCTTTTCCCATGAAATTCCATTCTGGTTTGGCTGAGTTATTAAAAAAGGGGAAAAAAAAAGAAAAAAAAAAGTTTGAAAATTGCCATTTCCCTTCTGCTGCCTGCATTCCTCAGGAAAACTTTGGCAGCCTGTCAAAACAACAACTGAACGTGAACTTTCTAAAGAGCTGGCCCAGTGCTGTCTGCCAAAGCAGCGATTCAGCACAGCTCAGTGCAGCGTGTCCTTTCCCTCCCCCCCCCCCTGTGCCCACCCCCTCGCACACCCATCCCCGGGCACCCTTTGATGCAGACGTGTCCACCCCGGACACCCGTGGGCAGAGCATGGGGTTGGCATAATGCTGCCCAGCTGCAAAAGCCACACGCACCTCCTCTCCCCAAGCAGGAGAGTGGCTTTCCACTTCCAGCCTTGACCATTAATCCTGCGATTTTGGGGGCAGAAACCTGCGGAGCAGTGAGGAAAGGCCAGCCCAAACCTTGCTGAGGAATACGTTAGGTCCAGCTGCAATAACCTACGCTGGAGACGTTTCTTTAAAAGATCTTATTCTTTTTCTTCTTTTAAACGTTATTTCCTATGCTAAAAGAATGTTGTTTACAATGCAAAGCCAAGTGCTTTTAAGCTAGGAAATGCCTAATGTATGATTCCTCGCAAGCTCAGCTCTGCGTGCGTGCCTTGTGCTGCGACCTTTACGTACGTGAGCCCCCGTTTCGACCTCTTTCCTTCTCATGTGGACACGGGAGGGAAGAGGGCACAGGCTGCTCCCACAGCTGTAAATAAGACACTTCCTAACATTGAAGTGTTTCGTTTGAATGTTTTTGCAGACCGCATATTATTCTTTAATACAGGTTTTTTAATGCAATGTGTAATTTTCAAACCAAAGCACCCGACTCGGGCACACTTGCCAGAGTTTTTCCTCACCACAGAAATGTGGCCGCATCCAGGGTGGAGCGAGCCGACTGTTTTTGCAGCCTATTAGGACATAAAATGACTCTAAAGCACAGAGGAGGCAGCACAGTCCTTGCTAAAAGCACCCACTACTTTTCACGTGAAGGTGCAGGAGGATGCGGGGAAGGGAACTGCTATTTCAGCCCAACAGGGTATAATACTCTTAATCTGGTGGCAAACATTTTGTGGTCCTGGGGTATTTTCTGGACTCGTACAGTTCAAGGGAAGGATGGTGCTTGCACCATCCCCGGGCTGCCATCCCCATGCTGGTTCAGAAAGACAGGATGAACCTCCTGCCAGCAAGCCCCAGGTTTAGCTTGCAGCCTGCTGAGCAGCACCGAGACCCCAGAGACAGCATCTGAGCCAAAGAAGACTAACCCTCCTGCCTTCCCTCATCTCCTCATCACCAGGAGGTGAGAAACAGGCAGGAATAATCCGTTAACTAAACCAAACTGTCACGACTGGTTGTTCTGGTGCTGTTACTTGCAAGATGTAGCCACCCCTGTGGGAAGCTGGCCACTAATTATGGCAAATACTCCACAAATCCCCGTGTCTGTGCAGTGCAAGGCTAGTGATTCCGTGCAGCATTTACTGCTGGCCAGGGAGTCATCCTTCCCGACGCAAACGCGCCTCTGCTTCCTTTCTACAAGCCCCCCTCCAGCAGACCCTGAGCCTGTGCTAACAGTGAAGCTAATATTTGGATCTTGGGAGTGGCCAGAAGTCTCCAGCCTGCCCCAAAAATCTCTCATCATCTCAGTGCGTGTGGCTGGCAGCACTGTGGATTCAGCCCCCCTCCCTCCTCCACCCCTCCAACTATAAAAGCCTGTTGTGGCCTACATTCAGCTGTCGGATATCACATTATCATGGCTCGGCAAAGAGGAAACCAAGCAGTTTGGCACAAATGGCTTTTCTGTGTTCAGTCTGCTCCAGCGCGGGTCCGTTCGGCTCCTCCTGAAGCACATGGAAGTGCTCAAAACTTCAATATTTAATCTTGCCTTGAAATGCAAATTGTCAGATCCAAGGAAATGAAAGCAAGCGAACGTGCGGCCGTCGATGCGGGGACATCGGGGAGGCAGCAGATGCCACGCTCGGCTCTTGCTTTTCGGCCTCCCTTAGGGGCCAGGGGTGGCACAGGGCTGCAGGGGCGGCACAGGACGACTGCTCACACATCTCTCCTGCTTGGCGTGGGGTACCAGAACCCCTTTTCGAGCCCTGGTCAAGCACTGTCATTATCACTGTTATTTTATTTCAGTGTTTGAAAGTAGCTTTTCCCAGTTTGGGGTGCTGTAGTGCTCAGCCAGCCCTTGAGCATCCCTGAGTACTCAGTGTGCTCCCGGTTTTGCTTCTGTTCTGCGAGGGCACTGCTGTCACACTGGATGCTCAGACTTTGTGCCCATGGAGGGCAGACACATGGGCAGAGGGTATTCTGCAGTGTATAAGGCAGCACATTGTGCCTCATTTCCCCCTCTCCCCCCGGCATGCACACACACACACACGACTGCTCACCCCAATTGTGTGACAGGAAAGGGAGCGCCCCATGTGTGCGTGTTGGGAACCAAGTAATCCTGGATATATTATAAGCACAGTTTTGAGAAATAAAAACACATTAATATTCTGTTCTCTCAAGGCATTATCCTACTGTTTACCATTACACACAATCCTTTGCCTTAAATTGCATCTTTGATTAAAGCAGCAATGAGAGAAACCAGTGCTAATAACAAAATGTATTCTGCTTTAAATCACTAAAGTGAAAACATCAATAAGCTGTAACCATCAGTGCCGCCATGAAAATGAAGGCAACCACCATGGGAAACAGCAAGGATGAAATCCACTTTGCCAGCATAAAAGCCAAGTAATTAGGTCTTATGTGGGTGGAACTTATAATGAGGTGCAGGAAGGGGGAAAATGAATTTCAACCCGAGCCTGCCTCCTCCTCCCCCTGCTGCCAGAGCTGCTAATCTAAGTTTGGGGGCTGCAGTAGGGGTGGCAGCCCCATTTCTCAGCCCCACGGGCTCTGCAAAGCAGCATCTGAATCTCCACCCGCACCCACTGCCCAAATCTCGTGGGGCTGCTCGGCAGCCCTGCCCCCTGTACCACTGGTCGGCAGCAATGGTTTGTACCCACGGAGCCAATTTAAATTTCACTGAGGGACAGGGGTTTGCTACCAAGAAGGGGATTTCACTTTGCAGAGGCTCAAGCTGATACATGGTATCAGCCCAAGAAATTGAATTTAAAAATTAGAAAAAGGAATTGTATCTGGTTATCATGGATTAATCAGAGTTTGTGGATGGGGATATAAAATTAATTTATCTACGGTGAGTTATTTGAATCAAAGCCCTGTGCTCCTCTGCAGCTGTCGGTCCTTCAAAGAGCTGTGTTACTGGAGCACCGCTGCTCCCAATTGCGAGCCATGGAAGTTGTGATACACCAGCAAACTTCAGATCCTCTGCACCCAGCTCTTCCCACATATTTTTACGCTGCGTACAGGCGTTCAGTTATTCAATGTTACAGACACCCGCTGGTTCACCTAAGCCAGGAGTATGTTTTCAGGAGTTTTCTTCCTAGTGCCAGTGCAGGAGAAATTATTCATAACTTATTCTTCCACGCTTTAAAGTGCAAATAAAGCGGACAACTTCAGTGCTGGGTTTTCTAACGTTCCCTGACATTTCCATGGTGGATCAACGTGCTTGTCTGTCCTTGTGCTTGCGACACTGGTTGGAAGTCTCCAGAAAGGGCTTTTCCTTAATTTCCCAACAGCTGTCACTTTGTCTTTCTTTAAGGATGTTTCGGTGGACTAAGACTGAGGCTGACTGCCAAGCTGGCTGCATTTCTGCCACCCATCGGTGCTTGTGGGCTGTGGGCTCAGGGTCTGGCCATTGGNCCCGGGCCGGGGGCTGCCCCGGCCGGGTGTAGGGTCAGAGGGTGCCGCCATGCTCCTCAGTCCGGTCCCCCCTCAGCCGCGTCCCCCCTCAGCGCCTCAGCGCTCGCCTTTCTTTGTCCCGCTTGGTAACCGGGGCTCCCAGCCAATCGCCATCGAGCCGGCCGGCTTCGCCGCCAGCCGATTGGGCGAGCCGCCCGGAGCCCTCTGCCAATCCCGGCGCTCGCTGCTCCCTCAGACAAAGGCAGCAGCTCTGGCAACGGGACTCGGCTCCCCNAAAATTAATTTATCTACGGTGAGTTATTTGAATCAAAGCCCTGTGCTCCTCTGCAGCTGTCGGTCCTTCAAAGAGCTGTGTTACTGGAGCACCGCTGCTCCCAATTGCGAGCCATGGAAGTTGTGATACACCAGCAAACTTCAGATCCTCTGCACCCAGCTCTTCCCACATATTTTTACGCTGCGTACAGGCGTTCAGTTATTCAATGTTACAGACACCCGCTGGTTCACCTAAGCCAGGAGTATGTTTTCAGGAGTTTTCTTCCTAGTGCCAGTGCAGGAGAAATTATTCATAACTTATTCTTCCACGCTTTAAAGTGCAAATAAAGCGGACAACTTCAGTGCTGGGTTTTCTAACGTTCCCTGACATTTCCATGGTGGATCAACGTGCTTGTCTGTCCTTGTGCTTGCGACACTGGTTGGAAGTCTCCAGAAAGGGCTTTTCCTTAATTTCCCAACAGCTGTCACTTTGCCTTTCTTTAAGGATGTTTCGGTGGACTAAGACTGAGGCTGACTGCCAAGCTGGCTGCATTTCTGCCACCCATCGGTGCTTGTGGGCTGTGGGCTCAGGGTCTGGCCATTGGGATGTGACTGGCAAGCAGACTGATGTTCGGTTTCTTCTGCGTGTGCAGCACCAATTTATCCCAAAGCTTGCGAGAGGCAGCCATCTGGTTTACTGCTTTTCCCTCTGCATTTTTCCCCTGGTTATGTCCCTAGACAGAGGCAGTGGGTTTCCTTCACTAGCCACATTCTAGTTAGTGGACGGTTATGACACTCGGGTTGTTACTTGAGATACACAGCAGGCTGATGTCAGGGTCCTGAAGAAGTAAGGCAGGTGAAAAGTCTATGTTTCTAGCAGCAGCTGCCGCAGGGCAGGCGGCTGGGGGTGATGCAGTGCAGCCAGCCCAGGCCCCAGCCAGAGATGAGGACAGCGTCTCTTATCTCCAAACGGCCTCCAGGGCCTGGGCCGCGGTCCCCTCCCCACAGACCCCATCCCCAAACGGTGGGCCAGCCCTGGCTGGAGGGTAGCAGGTAGGCCCGGCACTGCGGGGCACCGGCCCGGGAGGGTGCGTATTCCCTCACTGGTGTGGGCAGGCGGAGTTCTCCCACCGGTAGCGCTCGTCCTCAGAAACGGGGGCGTGAGGGGTGTCACTAGGGAAAGGCGGCGCGCTTGGCGGCCGAAAGTGGCGAAAGACCAGGCGGAGAAAAGTTAGAAAAGTCAGGAAATAAAATTTTTGTTTGGTGCCAGTCTTTTTGGAAAGGAAAGGGACGCTTCTCCCTTCTCTTTCTTTTGCTCACCCCCTCCTTCCTTGTGGAAATGCCCGCTCGCAAACCCCCCTCCTTTCCCCGTGCCGCTTCCCTGGAAGG
>VXBW01000945.1:605954-714149 GCA_013400375.1 Thinocorus orbignyianus
CTGTTTAAAAAAAAAAATACCCCGAAAATGGCGATTTTTAGAGAGAATTCAGGAAAGTGGCTTTTCTGTGGAAAGGTGTCCCTTTAAACAAAAGGAAGCACTATATATATAGATATATATAACTACCTATCTTAGTTCCTGGAGGGCAGCTGCTGAGGTGGCTGGTGTGGTGGGTTTTTTTTTAATTGAGTTTAATTTTGCCATTTTTTTAAAGAATTTATTTTTTCCTCGAAGCATTATTTTAGAGAGGGGTGGATTCTTCTTGGCTTTTTTTTTTCCCCCTCCCGCTCCCCTGTTTTTCCTTACCCACCCCCTCCCCAACCCCTTCCATTGAAGCCGAGAGAGCCAATCTCTTATTTCTAAACCTGCCGGGACTTGCCTCTGTCGCGATGTACAACACGGTGTGGGATATGGACCGCGATGACACGGACTGGAGGGAAGTGATGATGCCCTATTCCACTGAGCTGATATTTTACATTGAAATGGACCCTCCAGGTAGGGGAGCTGAAGCCTGCCTGCCCACCCCTCTGCCCTCCATCCCTGCCTTCTCTCCCCTGCCCGTCCTCCCTCCTCCTCGCAGACTTTTTCCCCCTTTGAAAAAAAGGAGAGGGAATCTACAGAGGGGGAGGGGAGGGAGAAATAATATCTGAAATTAAACTTTGCATAAACTTTCCAGGGACTTGAACCTGCTGTATCCTGTGCGAAAGTATTTTAATACTGGCTTTTGGGGGGGGAGCTGGGAGGATAACTGCAATTTATGGTGTCTTTTGGGGGGTGGAAAGAGGTAGGAGGAGAAGAGCTGCTCACAGCCCTTCTCTCTTTTGAGCCTTTATTGAAAACCGTATATTTCAGCTGTATTCACTTCTAGAGGAGCGTTTTTATTAGCCTCTTCACCTGTGTGCCTTTATGTGCCTGTAACACTTTGATGGTAGTGATTTACCTACCTCCATTCAGTTCCAGTTTAATTGCTTTTACAGTCTCCGAGACCCTTTTCTTTGCCAGCTCTCTTCCAGCATTGACAGATGAGGTGTGTGGTGTCGCTGGATTTCGGTGCTGGGGGGATAATACTTGGGAACAGGCTGGAATCCATCCCTGGAGGCACTGTTACTTTGATAACGCTTTAATAACCTTGTTCAAAAGGGTTTAATGCAACTTTTTTTTTCCTCCATGGATTGCCAGTGCTGAAAATGAAGAAATGCCCTGTCCCCTTGCTTGCCTGAAGTTTTTAGATGGGACAGAAAGTTTCTTTTGTGTCTAACAGCAAGGGAAGGCTTACAAGGAGAAGAGATTGAGTCTTTCTTTGGTAATGAATTAAAGTAAGCATAAATGGGTACTGGTGAAACTGTATCTATACCTGTAAGAGTCTTAAGAGGCTGAGAGCAGTAAGGTAATTGAAGGGCCTTTATGTTCTCAGGTATCTGATCTGTACAGCCAGAGGGTGCAGTAAAATATGCATCAAAAATCCTAGCCTGCAGAGAAATTTATAGCAAGTAAGTGCTTCGAAATGATATCTTCTGTGTGGCATGTACTGTTAGACTTCTAAAATGCGCTTTTCAATCTGTGCTTGAACTGTAGCTTGTATTTCCAAGTGTGGTTTAGTCTCTTTGTTTCAGCGCAGTGAGATGTCTTTTTTTTTTTCTCTTCTTAGGTATGTGGTACTTTAATTAAAAGAGGAGGAGGTGATCATCCTGAGATTTTTTGGATCTCAGGGACGTGTACTCACTTCCTCTGGTAACTCTAATGGCTTTAAAAATTGGATAGATCCCTCAGACGCACAATACTGGCCACTACTCGTTAAATTCTTGCATAGCTGACACTACCTATTTTTAGACATCGTTCCTGAAAGCATAAAGTTCAGTCAAATCTGTTTGCTTCTGTGAATTTCAGAGGGTTTCTTTCTTCTAAGTGCTTTTGATTTTAACTGTTCATTTGTATTTGCTTGTATCAAGCAAACAAAAAAAACGAGTTCCATTGCAGGTGACTTACAACAATTGGTGTGGGGTTTTATATTAAAAAAGATAAAGCCCCTTTAATGGCTTAGCTTGAGGAGGCTGCTAAAAGGGGCAGGCTGAACTGAACTGGTCAGAAAACAACTTTACATTATTTCTGCAGGAATTTGGCCATGAAGCCTTACAAAGTTTGCATTAAGAAGCAATGCTTCTATCATTAATAATGCCAGTATTTCCATCATTGAAGCCCTATTGTCAGGGATCAAGGGTCTGCATGGCCCAAACACCAGTTATCAAAAGGACTTAATGTTACATGCTGATCCATGAATCATTCCATAACTTTATCTTTCGTGTTTTTAAACTAGGAAAGCCAGAGCTGGAAATGATGCATGGTGTGATTCCCATGTGTATGTCCTGATTTCACAGAACTATAACTTTTAAATTGCAGGAGGAGGGAGGGAGAGTGTGGTGGAGGTGGTCTGCTTTTTCCTTCTCCAGAGGTGGGGTGGGAAAGCGTTTTTCTGGTCTGGGATGATAGGTCATCCCTAAGGGGAGTGTGGAGGAATTTATCTGGAAGACTTAAACACTCGGAATGCCTTGGGATAAAGTCACAGCATTTGCACCCGGTAACAACCACAACTCGATTTGGCCCATTTCCAACAAAAATTTGTGAAGGTTTTCAGTATAGCATTCCCCCGCACGGTGGCTGGAGTTCCTGAGCCACTGAATGGTGGCAATATGTTGTTTTCTCAGCAGCGCAAAAACTAACAATATGCAGCGAGTGTCCCTGCTGCCAAAGGAGGCAGCACGGGCTTTTGTTCACAGAACTTGCATGAAGAGATCCCTGGTTGGTCTTTATGCTGCAGGACTGGGCATCTACTGGTACTGGGAGCCAAGTGTCTCAAATCACGCATGACTGCTCATGATTACATTTTAGTGCATCTGAACTTCAGGCAGAAGACAAAAGCAAGGTGAACGTAATGTGAGGTGTCACCCGTAACCTCTAAGTCAAGGGTGGGGATACTGTTTCTTGTTAAGGGCCAGTAGACCTTTAATTTATCTTGGCAGGCTGTCGTAATACCCACCTTAGCCTTGCCCAATAATGATGCAGAAATAAAATCCAGTGATGACAGTCAGCCTGCAGCGCAGCCGTAGCTTCTGTCAGGCCTCAGTGCACCTGCACCAGCTTATCAGTGTGCTTGTGTTTTCTGTCCAGGGCTGTAGGTGTAAGTGGATGCCCAGAGCAGATCCTGAAGTCTCTCTGCTAGAAGTCTTGCTCAAAAGTTCAAAAATAATAATAAATTTGATACCCCTTTCATGAGGGAGGGTGGGTTTTTTCCCCCCAACTTCAGCAGAGGTAGGATCAGGCAACAAGGGATTGCAAGCTTTTTGCTAGCTTTTAATCCATCCTAAACATAGGAGTGGGGCAGTTTTCCTAAATACAACAGTGGAACTAGGGATTCAGTTCTGCCAGCCTTGCAAAGCCAGTCTCACAGCAGTACAACTAATGCAGGAGCAGCAGTGGTGACAACCAGCAGGGTGACTCCTGTTACCTAATGCTTTTTCCTTCTGCTCACATGGCTTTTGGCATAATCAAATGTATCACTGGCATAAGGTAGGATCTGTATGTGGCAAATAATACTAGGTGCAACTAAGTAACTTTTGTTTAAAGACAAAACCATCAGTTGCAATAGCTAACATAGTAGCTTCTAAACTTTCTAATCAGGATTAATTTAGAGTCATATGCTGGTTCTGGCATTAGGAAACTGTCTGTCAGGGGTTCAATTGTGAGTTGGGTCTTGCTGTCTGAAAAGACAAGGAAATAGGTTACTGAATTGAACTTAGCTTATATTTAACAACATCTGTTCGAGTCTGCGAAAAGTTGTTACTGCTGTAAGTTAAGATTTTGAATGGAGGATGTTGATTTGGCTGCAAAAGTTACCAGAGTACCTAAAGTATAAATACTTACATGCTCATATAACTACAAGTATTACCTCCCTTCGAAGTAGAACTAAGCGATGTCTTTCCCTCTATAGATCTGGGATATATTATCAATTGTGTTGATGATAAAATGTGTAATCACTGAATACATTTTGTCACAGTTGGATGAAAATCAGTAAGAGTGTTCCGCTGGGATTTCAGACACAGATGTCAGCAAAGATATTTGGCTCAACTACAAATTAAAGGTTGGTTTCATTTGTGTGGTTTATGAAGAAAACCACAAGTTTAAAGCAACCTTACTAATGCAGAATGGGCTCTGTCTATTTATGAGCAGATAATAGAATGAGTGTCTGTCCTAAAGCTATATGAAAGCTACCTTTTTGAAGCCTGTTAGGCCCAAACCAACCATGTTTATAACTTGATCCAACCATCTTTTTCAGGAGTATTACTCTTTCTTGCCTTGTGTGCTGAGACCAGCTGTAACAATGCTGCTGTTACAAAATCTTTTAATAATGGAGGGAGGGGCCAGGGGGGCAGGAGGGCAGCAATAATCTATAGGCTGCTTAGTTTAGGCTACTTTGCAAAAGCAGCACTGCTATTGTATGAGTGAGACAAGTATTCAAGGGGAAAAAGTGTATTTAATCATTCTAGTTTCTATTTTCTCCTCATATATAATTTGACAACCCTTGTTTTAGGGGAGTGATACTATAATTGTAATTTGGAAAACATAGGGTTCTGCTCTCAAGGGCAGTGTTTACTCGGATACCAGTCCTGCTATATCATTATCAATGTTATAGTGGAAACTGAATGTGGCTTCTCAAATGGGGTTTGTGGTAGGCAGTAGCCAGATGTAGGTGAACGCTGCATGTCTATGCCTGACTAGTTTTCCAGTGGGAGAACAGATGCAGATTTCAATGGCATTGTCAGTATTGTCCTTCAGCTTATCTGAGCTGACTCCAGGAGTTTATCAAAGAAAATTTCTGCTCTTGAACAACTTTTCTTGTTGGTGTTTTTTTTTTTTTTTAAAGTGTTGGATACTGGTGCATGTATAATCAAGAGAGCAGTGCTGTAGCAGCAGCTGTCCTGGTTGCAAATTTAAGTCTTGCTGAAAGTCACATTTCCAAAAAAGCAGAAGTTTTCTAGTCACAGAAGAGAAGTTTGTGCAGACTGTTTTGGGGTAGAACAGGGAATAAATATCGCTCAGTCCCTTGTATTCTGTGTATCCTGGAAAATGGTTTAAATTGGAGTCTCAGCTCCTTTGAGAAACAGTGATGTGAAATACTTGTATTCTGTTCTTGTTACATCTAGATTTTTCTACTGGCCTTTTCATCTAATGATTGCTGTAACCATTTTTTACTTCTGATTGCGTTTTCAGGCTTGCTTTTGCATTCCTTGCATTTGATTTTCATTTTGATGGCTCTAACTGTTAAAGAATATCACTCATCAGCTTTCAATTAAATACATGAACACAAAAAATAGCACATTAATATAAAGTGAAATGACATTTTGCTTGAGATGGGAGAGCCTGCTTTAAAAGGCTGGCATTTTTTGTTTATCAGTAGGCTTTGAGATGATGTAGAAATAGTTGGGGGGGAACTTCCTGAATGGAGTTTGTTCAGCTCTGTGTTCTGTAAAGCTGTAGGTTTGAGCAAACCAAAGCATGAGAGAATGTTCTGAGAAGAAACCAAGCTCTTCACCACATGTTTGGAGGCCAAATCTGCAGGAAATATTATTTCTATGATTGTTGTTCTAAACAATTTTGTGTATTGCATGATACCTGCTCCTGACAGGAGTTAATCACTGTGTTGCTTCCTTCTACTTCACCTGTTTAAAAGGAGAAGGCTCTTCTTGGAGTTTCCTTTGGGGAACGTTATTTTCCTAAGCAGCAGAGTTCACTTCTGTCTTTGCCATTGCCTGTATGGTATCTTCTTCCAGAATGAAGCTATTCAGGCTTATCTTTGCTCTACAGCTTGGGAAAACAGAGGCATAGCTGGTCATACACATCTGCGCCCAGTACTAAAAGCAGTTGGGTGCCTTACATCATCTCATGTTGGTTGTTTAATGAGTCACTTTTTGGGCAGAGAACTAGAGAATGCTGGAAACAGCAGCATAAAGAATACTTTTATCAGCATTCCCTGTATTTTTTAAAGCTTAGGCTTTATTATTGTCAAAAAGACTGTTAACTGTGTTGAAACAGGTTGCTGTAAAACTTTGGCCCCATTAAAGCAATAGGTGTGTTCTACTTGGATTTTTGGAAACTCATTTTCATAAAGTAGGTTGCTGAGTAATGCCTAAAGAACAGTCTCTGCTCCGGTACTAAATGCCCCTGTGGAAATGAGTCAGATTTTCTCCCTTTTTTTTTTTCTTCTGCTTTTAATCTTGTTTTTTCTGACAGGTTAAAAATCTGCACAATAGCTAAGTAAGCAAGAATTTGCTTCTCCATATAATCTAAACTACAGTACATGAGCTGGTGTTGGGTCCCCAAACACTATCAGTGAACGTTACCTCTTTAGAAGAGACTTTCATTGTCCTTCATCTTTACAATGTCCTCCTCTCGATAGACAAGAGATTTTGCAATATTTCAATGAATGCATTCCAGTACCTGGAGTTCTTCTAGTTTTTCTGAATAAAAGTGGCTATATACAGGGAGTTCTATATGAGTTTGTACAGATCAAAGGAAGCCAAGTGCAAGTGATGCCTGTTGTAGCCTTTTCCAAAAAGGACTCCAGCTGCCCTGCTGGCCACCAACCAGCTGCCTGGTGAATCCTGATGCTGAAGCACAATGCACTCTGAAGCCTTCTTCTGGCTGAACAGGATCCAGGTTCTTCTCTGGCTTTGAGTCCGGCGGCACACTTGAGATGGCTACATTCCATCCAGTGCTCTTTGAAAAAGGAGATGAAATACTTCAGCTGCTTCAACCTGTGACTGCTTTCAGCATTCATCCGGACTCTCCACCAGTTTTTGTGAACTGGAAAAATGTTATTTTAATGCTAGTTCACAGGAATGTTACTTCTAAAATCAGATATCTCTGAGCTGGTGCATGCTTATTTAGGAAAAGCTTGAAAAATTTCATGTTTCTCAGCACAAAAATGTGTGGCTTTGGACAAATCAATAAAAGACTGGTCTGTGTCTCCATCTTATTTGTCCTTTCACTACAGAATAACTTGAGTTTTGGTATGGTGTCTCTTTGAGACTGTTATACTTCAGGTTAGTTTTCTCCTTCCAAAGATAAGCTTCCCATTGCCTTCTATTAGCTACCACTTACTCTCTGTTAATTTCCTCCTCTTCTCCGTGAGTTAAAAAAAAAAAGGGAAAAAAAAAATGCAGAGGAACTATTTTTCAGGGTTTTACCTTTGCCTTATCCTAAACTTCAGCCTCTGCAGTCTCTGAAATCACATGCTGCACGTGACAATCTTTGTTTTTGGAGGGATTCTTTCCTTCCTTGCATTCCTCCCCTCAGAAATACCCAAAACCAGAACTGCTGTGACAGTCCTAGAGAAAAATTGCCGTAATGAGGGAACACAGCCTGCTGTTCTGGTGTTTTCTTTGAGTGTGGACAGCAGGGCTTACAGTTCAACCCCTGTCCTGGAAAAATGTTTTAGAGGTGAGATGGATAAGATTTTCACTGGCAATACTGTGTATGTAAGTTCTATTTTCTGTTACAACCCAAATTTGTACACTGCAATTAAATTTCCCAGGCTGTCAGTAGTCATGCCACACTGCCCTGTATAGTCATCTTGGGGACATCATAGGACTCTAGATTATTGTTCCTCCGAGGAACTGCTCCCAAGTGTCAAACTAGATGTCTTTGGTGGCTGTGGCATCTTTACTCCAGTTCGTCTCTTGAAGGACAAAAGGAAGTTTGAGTCAATGAGATGAGTTTTAAGATCCTTTCCATTTCCAGAGTACAGTACAGCCTCACTGATAAGTTTTGGGAAAGTGAAAGAAGTCAAACTGCTGCTGTGAAGTAGATTTCATTAAAATATTTTGAAGATCACAGTGTACTTGTATGAGGAGATTGAATCTGTTCCTTTTGTTACACCTTGAGATGAGCAATAGCCTTGCAGTCTGAGCCTGGCTAGACTACTCCATGCTTGCTCTGAATCTCAGCTTCTGCTGAGGGCACTGCATGGGTTGGGACTTCTGCCTCAGTGGAACTTCTTTCAAGATCAAGGTTCTTAGAAAAGATGATTCATGACACAGTGTACAAGTATTCCTCTGAATACTTTTCTACCTTCAAATTTCTTCTGGAGTGTTGATTTGAAATGCACCTTTTGATCTTGATATAGGTGACTCTCTGTTAGCAATTTAGATGGTGTTGAAATATTTCTACTTTGGTAACTAGAAAATAGCTTGACATAGTGCAAGGACAGATACTGTGTGAGGAACAATTTTACATACCTCTCTGAAAGATGTGAGCCAGTGGTAAGCTCAAATAAAATGCTGCTTAGAGCAGCAAGTCACATGTATTTACAACTGTATTATTACTATTTTTAAGTAGGCTCTTGTGCAGCAAACTTCTCATTAGCACCGATTATTTCTGTGAGTTGGTTCTCCTATGAGGTTTGTACCTGATGCCTGGATAGATGGTGAGTCTTTGAAATATCTAGGGAAAATAACCCATTGCTGGTTTTACTTAAAATGGGTTTTTCATTTGACTTTGGTAGGTCTCCCAGCCGTAGTGTGTCACTGCTCAGGCCTGACTTCATTCTCTTCCACATTAAAAAGCTAGTTCTTCATTCTCAATCATTGTAGCTCTGTGCTTATGCTAAATTTTGTATTTTCCTTACTCTTCTCCAAAAAATCTATTTTCACTTACTGATCAAAGTGGTTTATTCAATAGCTGTATGATGACTCTACCTGTGGAGGGGTAGAAAACACGTGGTGGTATTTCTATGAAGGCAGATGAGGAACTGCTTTAGTTAATAAGCAAAAATGAGAATCTCCTTGCCTTTTAAATTTAATGTATAGTTGTCTAGGCTTCACATTGGATACTGTAAAGTATAGTTGTTCTTATTGAATGTTTCAGATTTCGTAGAGAATAAAATGTCTGCCACAGACTTTAATCCAAAAAGTTGGTAAAAGCCTGGGCCTACTGGCTTGGGAGATAAAGCTGTTCCTTCCAGAAGTGAGCTAAGCATGTAATGCTGGGTAGTGACAATCCTCGAGTGATGAAACATGGCGAAAGTTCTAAAATATATCAAGCTTATTAACAGTTCTAATTATGGTTAGTAGGTAAAGAGGGCTTATACTTTTTCTCCTCCTCATGTTAACTTTGGGACAGTCATCTCAACCCTGTTGATCATAGAACCTCCAGCACTGCTGTAGCTTTGCAGCTGTTACACTATAGTCTGGGTTGAAAGTAAAAACTGTTTTTCGAGTGGTGAAAATAAGTTGATTCTTTTTTTCTTTCTTTTCTTTCTTTTTTTTTTTTTTTTTTTTTTGGCTTTGCAACTTCATGCAAAGGCTAGAATGAAGGGGAGATGCTGTATTACTTTATAATATAGAAGTCAAAGATCACAGTGTCATTTATCTGACCACAAGCATCTTCCATTTCTTCCGTCTCAACTTGTGAAGTTAAGAAACCTTGCAAGCTAGTGAGGGGTGCTTGTGAAATGCCCAAAAGAATTCTGGATTTGAGCCTCTTCACGTGCTGCTGTCCACCATTCTACAGGTGTCCCACAGCAGATAATCTTTTAACCTGTGCAGTAGCTATGAATGCCCATGAAGAACAAACTGCAGTAGAAGTCTGGCAGGCTGTAGGAGGTGAAACAGTGGTTGGGAGGTGTGGGAGAGGACTGGATAGCTGGGGAGTTTTCAAACAAAACAGATCTTTATCAAAAAAGCCAATTAATCAAAACTGAAATATTTCTTAAAGGTGTTGGGTTTTATGAAAGTTCATAGAAACACAAGCAAAGCTATAATGGGAGTGTTTTCATTGGAAGCCTGCCTGGCTTTCTGCCAACTCGTCTGCTGTTTTCTGTAATGAGATATTGAAAGACTTCAATTCTTTGAATATGTCTTATTCTTTGGCATCTTGCCTGCTCTGGGGGAGGAGAGCAGAAACGCGAGCATGCCTGAGGTTCTGTGGCCAGCAATAATGCGATCGAGTAGCTTCCTTCTCTGTCCCTTGAGGAGTTCTCAGTGCATGTTAGCTGCCCTTTGAGGAAGGGCATCGGTGCTCAGTACTTTGCAAAAGGGGTCTTGGCATGAGAACTGAGGAGCTGAGATGTGGAGCTGCCAAGATAACTTACCTGCCAGGGTTGGGGAATGAACTGCTGTCAGCAGGTGCGCACGACCCTCCTCTTTGTCAGCTGGAAAATCTCTGCAAAGGGATGACGATGGTGCCTTACTGCTCTGGCTGGTGATTTCATGGAAATGGGGTGCAAAAAGTACTTTTGTTCAGCCTGTGCTTTCTTCTCAGGTGTCTTGGGGGGATCTGATGCAGCAGAGACAAGTTGAGGACAGGACTACTGGAGGAGGGAAAGATTTTGAGGTTTTGTCTTAAAAGTGTTAAAGAAATTGAGAAAAGTGTTTGAGAAACTGAGTAAGACTACAGAGACCAGTTAAAGATTGGGGAGATTTTTTTTTTTTTTAAAAAAAAAGCTACCCTACATTTTCATTCCAAGTCTTCATCTATACCTCCAAAGAGAAAACCCTTCTGTCCTTAAGGACTACATCATTAAAATGTTAGCTGACCTAACAGTGGATTGCTTGCATGTTTCCATAGTAATGACACTTTTTAGAGCTTTATGTTACAGTTTGTAGGTTATCTACTGTACATCAGTCTTTTTGAAGCTGGGTAACTATCTCCAAAATCCTCTGATCTGTTTTCTGCTCATCAAAATGTGGAGGGAGAGTAGATGGAGAGTATTAGAAAGAAGACTAGTCAATAAGCTCGTGGAAGTGCTGACTGACTTAAACTTGGCTTTGTCAGAGTACTTAGTAGTTGTGTTTATTTGTAACAGTAAGATAGGGTTATACTGCATTTAAACCTGTTATACTTTTAAGTATCTGGCCTGCAACTCTTAGAAAATACTGGAAGAAATAAGTTATGGAGCCGCTCTTGAGACTAAGTGGCATCTGCCTTGAAACTGCAAATTAGAGTTTAATTAACTGGCAGGTTTTTGCAAATATTGCAAATATTTGCAAATATTGCAGCCAGAGAAGAAACGGGCTGCTCGACTGGATGCTGTGTGGGATGTAGCACTTGGAGACCCAAGGCATTCTTCTTTTTTCACACCTCCTGAATTAGTACCATTTGAAAACCCTCACACATAGGGCTTGGTGTCTCTTAGATCATCTAAATTTGTGAAGTTTTTGATTCAAAACTTGACTAGGAAAAGTGCGTATGTCATGGAAGTCATTGTGTACTTTGCTAAAATTAAATTCAGAATTATTAGAGCCTACTGTTTTCTACAAGAGACTTTAATTTAAAAAATAAATACAATGGTGCTAAACTTCAGACACTTGCCAGGTTTCTTGGCTGTCTTGGTGTTGGAGGAGGCTTGAATTTTAGGGAATCAAGTCAGTACAATCTTGAGTAGCCCTTTTAAAAAGCAATTCTACACAGTCAAGAAAGCATCAAAAACATTACCTTAGCAAAGCCTAATCAATAGGCCTTTCTCTCTAAGGACCTGCTCCGCGGCTCTGCCGAGCAGCTCAGCTGAAGCTACCTGCTGGAGTCGGCACGGCCGCCTTCATGCCCTGACGTCAGCAACATCCGATCCCAGGCCTGGCCGGCATTGGCTGCCGCCGTCTCTGCTCCATCACCAGCTCTTTTTTATTTCCCCCCTTCTAAGTGACACTGATCTGGGATTGGGATTTAGCTCAAGCTAGGCTGCTTGGGGAAGCTAGAAAGAGGGGACCAGAGTTGCTAAAGAAAGAAAAGACAGAGATGCCCGTGAGGGAGAGCCAGTCTACTCTCATCCCTGTGTCCCAGGCTGAACCTGTTCTTGGGAATGCACTTATCTGGGATTGGAAGGGTCCAGCTGAGCTGCTGCCGTTTGGATTTTGTAAAGATCTGTGCCATAAAGCTGTCCCAGAGATGTGGTAGGGAAAGGATGCTTGTGTATCTGGTGCTAACAGCAAGTTCTTTATTAGAACAGATAGATCCATTGTGCTGGTAATCACTTAAGATCAATGTTCTTTCTCTCCCAGGAAAAAGGAGGCAAGAAACCATCAGGATCGTTCACTCCAATCAGAGAATGTTTTGAGATAAAGTAAGATTGTGCCTGTGGCTAGATCAGAACTGGACCCAGTGACATGGAAAGAAACACAGTTGCTCTTGAAAGCATTTTTGTTGACTTCAAGCCAGCCTTATTTTATTTTACTGTCGTATTTAGCTCATTAATGTTCATCAAATTAGGTATATAAAACTGGATTATTTTTTTTTAAATAGATCAAAATCTGTAGACTCTTTAAGGTTCTTTGTGGCTTTTCATAGAAACATCACAGAGTTTCTTCTAGCAGGATGGTTAGTACTGTCTAGGTATTAGTAAAATCTATTTTAGGGTGCCTCTTCTAGCAATCCATCAGGGCCAGCGTTACAAGAACACCAGCAGGGTGGATGCTGCTCTGTTATAGTAGCCTTACCACGCTATTTCAAAACGCTTCTCTTGTGTCATCACAGGTTCTGGGCTGTGGGGCTTAAACTACCGTTGGGCTCAGTTCTTCATTTGCACAGACTACAGGCATAGCAGGCTGAGAGGGTAGCCAAGAAGCACTGAAATGGACAGGCATGTTGGTAAAGGAATAGCAAGGACCTGGTTCTGTATCCAAGATAGGAAAATCTATTATGACTCAAAGAGTTCAAAGTATTGAAAGTAAAGAATTATATCCGTAGTTCTCTGGAAACAGGATCCACCCTTGCAAATACTTTTGTATTTTTAAAATGTGCAAGCTATTAAAAAGCATTTTTCAAAAGTCTATTGTGAAAAGGACTCACTTCCATGAGTCAGGTTTTACAGGAACTGGTCCAAGCCTTATTCTTCGCTCTGGAAGAATTTCCTCCCAGTTCTCATGCAGAATGAAGTTCTGCAGACAGCCCTTGATAGTGAGAACTAATACCTACCTACTAAGGGAAAGAAGGGGGAAAAAATCCACCTGTAGTAAGGACACTTGGGGTAATGTCTAGCACTCTGTGTCCATATGCCAAACTCCTGTTCCTTACCTTTCTGGTCTTTGCTAGTTTGCTTTTCTGTGCCCAGTGCTTTGGAGTGAGCCCTAACAAAGCTGCTAAATAATTCCACAGTATATAAAGGAGCAAGACTTAATTGTACAAGGAGGGCTAGAGAAGTATTCAAGTGCTCTAGAGAATACTTGAAAGCCTCTTCTGCAAAGCTCCTATTACCAGTGTAAAACAGGCTTTTACACTGTAAAATACCTTGACGTTTTTGATATGCCCAAGCCTTAACTTGCAAGACCCAGTGAAATAATTGCTGGTGCTGGCAGAGTTTTTTAAGAACTCTTCATGCTGTTGTGCAGGGTGGAGTTTTTTGGTTTTTTCTTTTTAGATGAATCTTCATGCACTTGTTGGTGACTCGGAAGCTACGAAATAATCTGAAAAAGATCAGACAATCTATGTGTTTTCTGAAGTCAGATTTACTGCCCTGTGCCGACACCAATGAGACTCAGAACCGCTGTGTGTCCTTCACTGGCTTAGAGTGTGTAAGGTAGCACAGCCCAGATGTGAGGGGGGGAGGAGGGAAGACCTGAAGATCCTTTCTATTGAATGGGGGAGATGGAACAGCACAGGGCACAGTAAATACTGTGTGATTCTACAGACTTAGCCTGGATACATGCTCCTCCGAGTCCACTAAATTGTGGGGTAGGGCTGGGAACTTGAAACAAATTAGGGCTAGAACCGTGTCTTACTCTCAATGGTGCTTTGTGAAAATACTTAGGTACTATACAAACAACGGTAGTAGTTGAGCTAGGAGTAACTGAAGCCTCCTAACCAGGAAGCTACTTCACTAAATCCGAAGGTTTTCACCTTCCTTTTATAACAAGACCTGTTATTGCCTCACTAGATATGTGCACACCTGAAAGTTCCCAGTTCGCCCCATAAATAGAACCTGTATGCTATGGTTTAATGCTCGGTCCCGCAGAATGAATGCTGCTATCTGAATCAGGTGTTTGGTCAGCAACCCCAGGGTGCAAACGTCTGGGTCAAGGTTCAGATTTAGTTTAGATTGGCTCGATTAAAGATTCTACTGGTTTGTCTGAGAACAGTGAAGTTACTGTGTCGGATATTCAACATGAAATGGTATTTGGAACTGCAGTTGGAACACTGTTTTCTCTTCTTTAATGTGGGAGGTGTGGCTCGGAGGTGAGCAGCTGGATGTGCCAACTAGAACACCTCTCAGTGTTAAGCCATTCCATACTGGAGCTGGAGATCAAAATCTTCTTTCTGCTCCCTTTATTTGTATTTTTGCTTGTACACTGGGATTGTGTATGTCTGAAAGATGGCTGTTGTCAGTGTGTGTCAGGTCTGCTCGCTGATGCTTGTGTAATCTGATGGCTAGGGCATAGGGCTGGGAGCACAGATGTTCTGGGTCTGACTTAAAAATGTGTTGGTAGCAAATCAATGCATGTAGCTGCTTTCTTACTCTGAATTCACATGTTACCCGCCCCTGTAAAACACTCTGTCTCATGAAATGCCTGAAAAATGCTTAGTTTTGGTGGTAGTGTTCTTGATGAAGGATTCAGCCTCAGCAAAACAGGGGAGAGCACTTAAGACATCTTTCTCAAAGAGAAGCGTTTTGTTTTGCTGACAGACAAGTCTCTACCAATACACAAGCATGCCTGTGGCTGCTGAATTACTCCTGATATAGGGCTTACATGATAAAGTTGTTTGAGCAAAAACTGACCTAATAGAGTTTCAGTGCATTGTATGCTCTTACCTTGTGTAACTTATTTTGAAAACAGAAGTAAAAGCCCTTGAATTTGGATAGGGAAATTCTGGGCAGGTATGTATTAGGCCTGCAGATGTGCAGTTCTGCTTGTCATCTGGGGACTTGTAGCATCCCCTTTCCTGTGGTGAACACATCAGCTATGTAAATTAATGCAGGCACTCTTAACAATGACCTAACGTCCCCTTTCTCCTTCCTTTACCGCTTCCTGTCCTGTATTAGTCAGTTGTAGCTTTTGTTCCTAACAGGAGCCTAAATGACAAATCTGGTATGAAATGTGACCCGTGGGTCTATGATGAATATCCCACTGCCCAGTCACCACTTCTCTTACCAACAGCATCTTTCCCTCTGAAGAGGAGTCCATTCATCTGCTTTTGCAGGTTGCCATAAGGACTTGGTGGCACCTGGGCAACTGGGATGTTTCCACAGTGGTGCACAGTGCTCTCCAGGCTGTGGCTTTCAAACACAATACACCTTTGTAACTTGTTTGGAGGTTCAGGCAGTGATTGCCCTTGTAGTCTTGCCTGAGGCAGTCTTCTTTTTAACAAACACTCTTGTTTCTTCATCCTTCTTCCTTTTGCCCTCCCTCAAGCACGTGTTTGGTTTGACTACTAGGAAATCTGGGTTCGTGGTGCAGTTCTTGACTTAAAATTCTTTAAAAGTTACAAATTCCATTTATTTTGAGAGAGCTTGAAATCCACATTCAAGATACCCACTTTTTCTTGGTTTTTCACTATAATTTTTCATTAACAACTTAGTGATTATTTTCCCCTGTTTACCTCTCTTTAATCTGTTCTTCATTTTCAGCACTTCCTCCAAAGCCCCCAAAACCAATGACTCCAGTCAATACGAATGGAATAAAGGACAATTCCAGTTTCTCTCTGCAGGAAGCAGAGTGGTACTGGGGGGACATCTCAAGGTAAGCAATATTACAAAAATCTATGAATTAAAATGTCTTCATATATTTTGTTAAAAATAGAATTAGCCTGTTAAATTTCAAGAGAAAAAGAACGTGCCTATTTCAGGCAGCATTTCACAGGAGGAAAATGCTTCAGGACTATACTTGGCAAAGCACCTGAATGAAAGTATTTGGCTGGATTTGTGACCCATGCTTAAGTTGTTGCTGTTCTGGTGCAGACGTTGCCTGCTTTTAGGGACAGTTATTTTGGGTTTTTAAATTTCTCTGTATACGTAAAGTCTTTTAAAAAAGAGAAAATTATTTCCTTCGAAAGAAAAGTGCTTCTGAATATGCTAGCTAATAAGGTGTTACAAGCCTATAATGCTGGGATGCATGCAGTTCAGCAAGCTTTCAGTAGGAGCCTTGCTCAGAATAAAAGGAGTTGCACTCTTATTTTTGCTTTCTTTAGCATATGGTTAAAATTGCAATCTGTATTAATTTCTATTACATAGTGATATAAAAATAGCTCTTATAAATGCTAACCATCACTAACTATACTAAGCAGATGATGCAGACACATACCAAATAAAATTAAGTTTTACCACTTAAGGAAACACTTTTTTATGCACTTGAGAAAAACAGATGGCTTGTGCTAGGTTCAGAAAATGAAGGGCCAGTTTTTATATACCTAATTGCATAAAAGCACTGAAGTGCCAGTTATTTTTCCCTCTTACGGCACTTCCAAACAGTCTAGAATTTGGAATTGTAAGGGGAAACATGAGCATGGTGGGAGTGTGATCAGGAATTTCTCAAACTTGTGCACATAAAACTTTGAAACACTTCGTCAGATAGAGGCAAGAAGAGTGTGTTTACCACGGTAGTTCTGAGAAAGGAAATAAAGTTTTCATATCTTTATTGTACCACCCTTATCTTTATAAAGTAAACTGCATAGATCTTGCTTTTGAAGGGCCTTGGCAGTGATATTTTTCTGTTAATTCTAAATTGCAGCCAAGTGGCCAAACCTGATCAGAAAACCCTCTAGGCAGGGTTTGTTTAAAACTGCTCAATATTGGTATCAGTTTATTGCCTGTGGATTTGTTCCTCAATTAACAGTGCGCGTGATGGCATGAGCTAATGCAGTACAAATTACATTGGACTAGCTTTATTAGGTTAAAATGTGATAAACACACATGTAAAGATGCAATTGTTTATGACTCTGATTTGACAGCCAGCAGCTATGGACTGCACTGGGCTGTCAGGGCAGGAGCCATGTTCTTCAGTCAAGAACTTGTACTATAAGTTTTGTCACTAACTCCAAGGTGCAATTTGCAGGCATAAGCCCAAGCCCTCAGATCATATCTATCCATTCAAAAAGGAGGCAGCCACTGGAGTTAGCTGGGTCCGATCTGTAAAATGTTCTGGGAGGAGTAAGTGGATATGCATGTGATACTTAATAGGAGCCAGTTTTACTAACAGCATAGTTTTCAGGCAGTTAAATCAAAACTAAGGCTATTTTGTAAGAATACTTTTGTTCCTTAGTATTTGAACAAACAAGCTGCTGTTGATTTTTTTTCTTTGTAAGATTCAAAGAGACTTCCTACCACACTCAGATAATGTTGAGGCTACCTGATAAACTTCAGTTTCCAAATGATTGTATTAAAAAGTGCTTAGAGCTTCTAAGAACCTGTGAGGGAGCTGTTATAAAGTGAGATAAGTAATCTGGGTGAAATGGTCAAACCTGGCAAGACACTTAACTCTTTAGCTGAAATAATTTTCATGCTTACAGGTACTCACTTTCACTAGAAGATTTCTTGATTTAACTTAAAGTTCTGGACTGAGTATCCTTTTGCTTTATTTGTAAATAAGGAAAAGTTGCACTGAAGCTAGTGAGGTTGTAGTGGTTTAAAACTGCTGTAAATAAGATCAGAGTTAAGCCAATAATGAGTCTCTTGAGACTAAAACTGTGCTAAACTCTAGACACCTTTGAGCTATGATGCTAGAGACCATTTCTTAAGAGGTCAGGACTGGCTTCTCAAAGGGCATCTGTTTCCAGTGTGGGCTTTAAAACCTGAGCAGATTACAGTGAAAGGTTGTGAACTCTGAGACACTGCCACTACTGTTGCTTAAACAGAGGCTTCGTCCTAAGTGGCAGTTGGCTGTAGCTGGCTACTTTTTAGTATAACTGCACAAGTTCGGACTTGCTTTAGAGGGCCTAGAAGACTGGACAGCCTGAGTGTGAAAGACGACTGCCTTATATTTTGAAGATTGAACTACTGACACATGCTGGTGTTACTGGTTCCAGTATTGATACCTGTGGCAAAGATGGTCATGTCCTAATGCTTCTAATTTTGCCTTCCTTTTCCATTCTCCAGGGAAGAAGTAAATGACAAATTACGAGACATGCCAGATGGAACATTCCTGGTGCGTGATGCGTCAACCAAGATGCAGGGAGACTACACTCTGACATTACGGTGAGCATTGAGCAGTTGTAGTCCACGTAGTAAAACCCTGAGTAACTGATTGCTATACCAGTGACAGCAGTGGCTGTGTAAACCTGATGTGGCTTAACTTGAGAGATGTTCTGAAAGGTACTGCAGATCACAGAATGAGCAAGTAAATTGCCAGGTATGATAGCTGATTCTGTTCTGTGCATTGAATCCCATCCCTCACTAAACATTGCTCTAAGGATCTCTGTGTAGATTAGATGGGACCCAGGGAGAAGAGCCGTAGTGCTTCATAGTTTCAGAGCTGCTAAGGTAAAAGGTATTTATAAACTAGGGCTTTGATTAATGGGAGCATGCTGAATATCTCGTCAGTGTGCAGCTCTGGAGAACTGAACACAGTGTCTTTGTGAAAAGAGTATCTTGTGCTTTCTGATCTAAAGTTTAGGAAATATTGAATTGGAGCCATGTTCCTTTCTTCATTAAAATTGTCTGCAAGTGGCAGACTTCCCGGAGCTGCCCCAGCCCTGTCTACTGCAGTTAGGCAGCAGACCTCATGTGACTAGCTGCTGGTGTCTTGCCCAGCCTGTCCAGCCGCTTGCCTTTGCCAGGCTCCCAAGATTGGCTGTTAGAGGCAAACAGGCAAGGCACATAAGCCACCGGCTCTGTAGCACACCTTTGGGAGTTTCTACAATATGGTAGATATTTGATCTTCCCGTGTAATTCCGTTGTCTTAATGGCAGGTTTGACCCTAAGGATATAGTTTAAATTCTGCTTTGACTTCTGTGAAGTTCACAGCTTGTGCACTAAAGTTTGGCATGATTTGGTTATTTTGCTCAATGCAGGTGTTGTTCAGAACCAAAACTGAGAGCAGGAAGGATAGGATATTGTCTAAACAGACAGTTGGTGAAAAAAAGGTAGCAATAAACACTATATGTGGAAACCGCTAGAATGTATAAATCTGGATAATGTAAAGTCCTAAACTTATAACCATCTTGTAATCCTTAAAGGATTTTGTTTAGGTTCGTGTATCCTGTATTAGCATCCATAACTCAAAAGACTTGTTAATCACTGTATAAATGTGTACTCAGTTGTATACTATTAGTGACCCCAAATTGCAGGAAATTGTGGGTTTGGGTTTTCGTATGGCTCCCTTATTTAACCTTCAGCATCCTCCTTTTCCCTTGCAAAACTTTTGGCAAAGCTAGGTCTTAAATACCATTAGCAAGCTCCAGAACGAACACATAGGAAGAGATTTACTTTGGGCTTTGCTCCTGTTCAAATAATATCTGCTGGTAATTCAGTGTGTGTTGACTTTTAAACTACCAATATCTTCTCGTATGTAAAGAATCGCTATAAAGGTGTACAGTGTCAAAGCCACTTGCCCAGGAATTTCAGTGGTGTCTTTATTAGCAGCCTTAGTGTTGAAGAGGGATAGAAGGTATGCAGTAAAACTTCTAAATCACTGTACTGCTTTACAGGAAGGGTGGCAACAATAAACTAATAAAGATCTACCATCGGGATGGAAAATATGGCTTTTCTGATCCGCTGACATTTAATTCAGTTGTGGAACTGATTAACCACTACCGCAACGAGTCTCTTGCTCAGTATAACCCGAAGCTTGATGTGAAGTTGATGTATCCAGTGTCCCGGTATCAGCAGGTAAGATCTTCCTCAGACTCCAATAGCTGTTAGTGCAGACAAGAAAAAAATGCAAATCTGTATATGATTTTTGGTTTCCCTATGTGAAACCAGATTATTCTTTTTTGAAAATTGGAAGAAAAAAAAAAAGGTGAGTTGTCACATTTGACCTCACTTTGCCTGTAATAATGGGTCTTCCAAATTGTCTAGCCTTTTAAGCCTCTTCATTTTATCAAGTTTCCTATCTCCATCTGAGCAGTGCGATAGAGAAGTCAAAGCCTGACATGAAGCAGACTTGAGCCTGAGAAGCCTATTTTTTTTTCCCTGTGCACTCGCGGGCACTGTTCTAGACAGTGTTGCCCTTGAAGTGTGTATGAGCACTGCAGCTGCTCACTCTGTGCATAATCATCTACATTTTTCAGTATTTTTTTTTTTTTTTCAGTTTTATTCAGTAGCTCAAAACATTGTCTTGCATTAAGGAAAAAGAACTGCAGAGCTTTTTGGGAATCAGAAGATTCAGTTTAGATTCCAAGCAATTAACTTCTTTCTTTCTCCCATAGATGATGACAATCCTAGACCTAAACTGTAGTGTGTTTTTTGGAAGCTTAGTTTTTTGCCATAGTACTTTGCATCCCATAGTTCCAGTTCCTACTGTTCATAAGCTCTGGAGCTTGTTGCATGGAGGAAGGGGGATTTAAATGCGGTGTTTGTGTTCTGTAGAAACCTCATTATAAAAATAATGCTAATAGCTGTAAAATGCAAATGTGTGTAAGTGGACAAGTGAATATTCTTAAGGAAAAGCTGCTTTGCTTGAAGACTTAATAGCTTTTTGTATGTACAGGATCAGTTGGTGAAAGAAGATAATATAGATGCAGTAGGTAAAAAGCTTCAAGAATACCACGCTCAGTATCAAGAAAAGAGTAAAGAGTATGATAAATTGTATGAAGAATATACCAGAACATCACAGGTTGGTTCTACTTTAACTATCTGTAGAGTCTGTCTTTTGTTGTTTAAAAAGTAAACTAGTAGCTAATAAAGGCGATCCAAGGTCAGAAAATACAAGGAAGAAGCTTAGTAAATTTTGGAATAGAGCAAGGTGGTTTCAAAGTCGATGGAAACAATGAATATTATTTGTCCTAGAGACCCTTTATGTGGCAAGGAAGAAAGAGGAGCCGAACTTCCCAGAATGAAGTATAGTGGAGAATGCCATCACCTACAAACTTTGCACTGCAGACTTCTTTTTTGGCTGCTGAGCATTTCCAGCTGCTGTGTGCTGCAGTCAGAATCATAGAAGGGCTTGTCCAGGTTTTTTATGAAATCATGTTCAAATCAGATACCAGATATTCTGCAGTAAGGAAGTGTGAATACGGTATTTGGACTGCTTCTTGTAAAATAAGATAGTTCATATATAGGGAGGAGGTTTACTGGCAGTCTTCCTGCTAACTAAGATGGAAAATATGACTAAAATATTGGAGGGGTTTGCAGCCTAATAGAGAGCATCATGTGGGGGAGGAGACTAGACTTTACAGGGAGTAAGTCTTCCCTGACTCTACTAACGTTCAACTAAATTTAAAACTGATTAATCACATTTTGTCTTGTGGGGAGAGAAAAGTTAATTTTCTCAGTCAATGTAGGGAACATAATCGAGTCATCTGTATCATGAACAAATGATGAAGGACTCTTTTCTCACGTAGGAAATTCAGATGAAGAGGACTGCAATTGAAGCATTTAATGAAACTATTAAGATATTTGAGGAGCAGTGCCACTCACAAGAGCGATACAGCAAAGAGTACATTGAGCGATTTCGCAGGGAGGGGAATGACAAAGAAATTGAACGGTAGGTTCTAAAGTTGTGTCTACTTACAAGGACAAACTAGTATCCACATTGACACTGCTATGGAATTTTTTTTTATATAATATCACATCATATAAACTCTTTGTAAATTCAGTAATTATTCTGACACCTTCTCTCAAGGTGCCTGAACTTTTCAGTAAAGCCCTCTCCTGTCAGGGAATTGCACTGTAGAAAGAAGAGGTGGGAGATCTCTGGATTATTCTTTCTTTTCACTTCAGTAAGTTAAGATAATGTGGTGAGGATGAGGAAATAATAGCTGCATTTGCTCATCCCACTTATATTTGGATTTGCTCAGAATGTAGTTCAGAAAAATCTTTACTTGTAAACTGCATCATGGGCATAAATCTAGTAGATCTCATAGTCCATAGTCAGTTTTAGTCACTTTCAAAGAAGATGAGTATATTTAATTGCCACCGTGTGGTAGTAGATAGTGGTCATCTAACAGAAATTCAGTAAGAACCTCATTTGAAACTGCCCTTCTGTGAAGATCCCAGCAGAAAAAGCTATATCTGGGCCTTTGAAGAAATGTCAACTATAATGTCGAACTTGACAGTGCTTTATGAATCATGGTAAGGTAACCTCCAGGAGATTTTTAGACTGAAAACAGTTACCCATAACAATCTTACTCTGCAATTTTGGTGCTTCATTTTGATTAAAGATCCATTAACAGAGGAAACATGTTATTTTCCTGAATTGTACCAAACCTGCAAACTAATCTTGAATGATGAAACGGGCAGTGTTACTTCTTGGTAGCTCTTGATCAGTAATTGAAGTCTGCGTTTGAAATCTTGCTAGTCCTGGTACCTACAGTGGGATTGCATAATTGGTATAACAAAAAGTGAATCTTACAGCGAAGGAGGAATCTGTTCTAGTTTACCCTCCTCGAGCTAATTTGTTCCGGCATCTCTGCCAAAAGGAAATATATTAAGGTAAACTGAAAGTTCAAACAATGCAGAAGGGTGGTAGGTCTTCTGGCAAGATGTCTTTTCTGGCACTCTTACAGTAAATTTTGTGTTAAGATGAGGCAGTCGAAGGGAGGAGCTGCTATTACAGCAGTTCTTGTGATACTCTTATATAAAGTGCTACCGATAAGGTTCAGTCCTCCTAGCCTGGTTTGACCTCACTTCTCAAATATTCCACTTGTTTGCAGGATAATGATGAACTATGAAAAATTAAAATCACGCCTGGGTGAGATCCACGATAGTAAAATGCGCCTGGAACAAGATTTGAAGAAACAAGCTCTGGACAACCGGGAGACTGATAAGAAAATGAATAGTATCAAGCCTGACCTAATTCAACTCCGCAAAATCAGAGATCAGTATCTCGTGTAAGTAAGCCTGACCCGTACCTCAGAGTAGCGTCTCTGATGAACCTGATTAATGACTGTTCCTATCAGGATAATGGGAATTTAATTTTCTTTTCATAACTAAAGTTCTGTGGATGCTAGGGTACTACATTATGTCATGAAATGTCTTGAGTAATTGGTTGGCCTCTTCATGACTTCATTCCTTTATTATGCTGTTGTCAGACTTAAAAGAGCCTGCCACAGCTAGATGCATGTTCTGGAACTCCTGTAAATAAAACATGTAAGATAAATGATTTATAAACAAAACGCATGCCTGCTGATAAAAGATATTAGTACTTTCTGTGCTGGGTGCAGCAGATGTTCCTCATACCCACCCTTGATTTCACTGACACCCCTGTTACCCAAATCCTAATGTCCTTGCATGGTCTCTGTGCACTTGGATTCTGGCAGAAGACAGAGTGGAACACAGTGTCTTAGAAGATATTAGGAGGTTAGAAGCAGTCAGTGGCAATACCTATTTTGTTGTCCCAAGAGACACAGGCAGCTGTCATCATTTGTATTCCACTTCCTCTGGCCTTCACTGGCACAGGCAGTACCTCTTCCTCAGCTGTACCCTCTTCTTTTTCCATTTAAGAGATTGCTTCATGGCTTCTCTTTGTTGCCCAGTAAAAGGGCATCTCAGGGGATGATGCAAGGAAGACCTCTTATGGAATCTACAACTTTTGCTACTGGAGAGCAAACTAAGCTCCAGACTGGGGGATTTTTGTTTGGTGGAGGTTTTTTTGGTTTGTTGGTTTTGGGGTTTTTTGTGGGACCTTGTGTTTGAACTTCAGCTTGCTCAGTAAGTAAAACCCGTACATGTACTCTGAAGTAATGTATTAATGTTCTGTTCTTCTGGCAGGTGGCTCAATCACAAAGGGGTGAGACAGAAGCGAATAAATGACTGGCTGGGGATCAAAAATGAAAATATTGATGAGTAAGTCTCGTTATACGTATGATTTTGCTAAGAAGTGTTCCATTAATACGTGTTTTCTCATGTGGGCATTGGTAATATGAAACACTAGTTTCTTAGTGAAGGACTGTAGAAAAAAAGAGGACTGCAGAAAAAGGGAGAAATTCTCTAGGGGAACTGTATGTCATATGAGGCAGCAGCTCTCCTGAAGCATTTAGGATGAAACATAGTTGGAACGATTAAGTTTTAGAGCCTCACCTCCTGATTTGGGTGTATTCTGGTGTTTCATTGAATGATTTCGGCAAAGATTGATCACTGCTTATAAACCTGACCACTGATTGGTTAAGCTAAATTTATCCTCTCTTTCAGCACATACTTTGTGAATGAAGAAGATGAAAACCTGCCACATCATGATGAGAAAACTTGGTTTGTTGGGGATCTCAACCGTATCCAAGCAGAAGACTTGCTCTGTGGGAA
Organism: Thinocorus orbignyianus; assembly: GCA_013400375.1. NCBI lineage: Eukaryota > Metazoa > Chordata > Aves > Ciconiiformes > Thinocoridae > Thinocorus > Thinocorus orbignyianus. Next base: position 630,328 of record VXBW01000945.1, read on the forward strand.
ACCTGATGGAGCGTTTTTAATTCGAGAGAGTAGCAAGAAAGGATGTTATGCTTGTTCTGTGGTGTAAGTCTATTTTCCTTTTTGTTCTAACTACTCAATCCATAAATCTACCACAACTCTTTATTTTGGAGAACAAAAGCCAGGCCTAACCTAGGCCTACCCATTGGAATGTCCTGCTTGTTTGCAGGAAGACTAACATGTTAAAAGCTTTGTTGCAAAAATGTGCTTTGAATGATGCAATAACTGTAGTCCTACCAGTCTCTTCAGTCACCACAGTAGCTAGTACAAAATTCTGAAGTATCCCATCCTAACAGTCTACAGTCCTAAGAAAATTAAGGCCAAATTAACCCATATTTTTCCCCATCAAGGAACACATGGGAAGAAAAAAAAACAGGGCTGGAAAGCTGTAACGTCTTCCATTCTGATTTTCAAACATGACCAACTCTAGATGCTTTCTCTTGTATGTTTAAGATAATGGTGATCCTTCAGAGGAGGCATTATGTGTGAGCAGTAGTTGTTATGACGATGCACACAGCCTTGCATTGATTTCTTGTGTTTCACTTCATTTTATGCTGGTGTAATAGAGGTCAGAAATACTTTGATTCCATTATCTAAAAACCCTTCAAGCTTGTTCGGCAGTGCAAAATGGCTTTCACTGATTTATTCCACGTGAGGTTAATTGCTTCTGAAAGCAAGTCTGAGAAATTAATATGTGAAGGTATATCACCTCAAGGTAACTGAAGATTGTAGTATCTGCCATGCTCAAGATACTGTTTGTCAGAGTCACTGAAGTGATGGGTTAATCGGATACTTTCGCTTGGTTGGTATCATACTACAAGATAGCAAAGGGATGGCATAACGTAACCTGTTCCTACATGTGACTTGAATTGTAATAGGGATTGCATAATACTTGATCTTTCTGGCAGATAATTGTTTCTAGCAGCTCTGGAAGTACCGTGTTGCACGAACCGCTTTGCCAAGTTAGGGACTCAGTCGCTACGGCTTCAGATAATGAAGCAACTTGAACCAATTCTGTGCTTAACATTAAAACTTGCACACTAAAGGGTGGTGCTGCATTGTATTAAATACTCTGTAGGTTCTAAGAATTTCTGGGTTTTGGCTTCTTTGCTTGATGGATAAGTTGAGTGCAAAGTCATAGGTGACTTCAGGTGCCTGTCTTCTTGGTTAAGCTCTTGACTTTGTTTTTTTTCCAAGAAACATTTGGAGAACAATGCAGTAGGGAATCGTACTGCTGGGATAGAAGAGGCCTCTTGTGTGGATTATTATGCAAGAGTGTTTAATCACATGCCCTGAAGCACTGTTTCTTCACAGACTGTATTAATCTCCTCAACTTGCATCTGCTGGGTCCTCCATTATGTAATTTAGTGACTGGCAGGGCTGCTGCATTAGTTAATTGTTAATAGACTGTCACTTTAGGTTTGTCCTTTGATGTTAAATTCTCCCATTTCTTTCCTTGCAGAGCTGATGGAGAAGTGAAACACTGTGTGATCTACAGCACTCCAAGAGGTTACGGGTTTGCAGAACCGTACAACCTGTACAGCACACTGAAGGATTTGGTTCTTCATTACCAGCAGACATCCCTTGTCCAACATAACGATTCCCTAAATGTCAGGCTTGCCTATCCTGTCTACGCACAGATGCCCCCCTCTCTCTGCAGATAAATTTTGGGGAGGAAGAAAGTGTTGGCTATCTTGGATTCTTTTCTACAATTTTTATTAGAACTTGGAGGGCATTCTTTCTCCTTAGACTGCTTGTTTTGCACAAGAAGTGATTCTGTGAATGTGAATCAAAAAGAGGCCTAGCAGCAACAAGATGACAACTTGGGTGTAGGTGTCCTGGTGCTACCTTAAAAGCTCAGCTGTGCTTTTACACTGATACTTTTGTTTCCTTATGAGGGGAATAAACTCAACACAATGCATACAAAAATACTGGAAGCAAAACATCGTTTTATGGAAATAATTTTTTGCCAGGCACCTTCAGTGGAACTTCTAATTGGATTTTGTTTTCTCTTATTCTTGTAGAGACAATTTGAAGCCTCTGTTCGAGGCATCAGTAATGTCTTTCAGTCTTAAACTCCCAAGAAACTAGGGGGGAAACTCTACCACAGCAATTCTTCTCTGTTAATTTTAGCAGCTTCACTGCGATTCAGCTGAACTTCCAAAAGAGGGCTTGTCTTGAGGTAGCATGGAATTTGGTGAGAGAAGACCAAAGGAATTATGGGAAAGCTTCAGGTTTTTGTTTAAATGGAAAAATGCTTGTAAAGGAAAGTTGCTTTCTTTTTTTTTTTTTTTTTTTCCAACAGTAACAAAGTTTTGGTTTCAATGGCACTACAGGTCTTCACTTAAAGGAAACATAACCAAACTGAACACACCAAAACTTTGTTTGTTGCTAGATCGAGCACTTATGGGGAAGGTTGCATTAGCATTCGCACATACTTTCTACACCAAAACTTGAAACAAATAAAAGGAAAAAGCTAAACATAGTGTGACTTCAAAACACTAGATTTGTCAGATCTGATGTAATTGTTCATTCTCTTCTTTCTTCACCTCCCGCCCTTCCTCCCTCAGTCTCGAATTCTGTTTTCAGTTTTTAATGATCCTGTGCTTCAGAATGTAAACTAGAATGAAGCTTGCACTCACCTGTTGCAGTTCTCTTGCTGAACAATGACAGACTCTTGTAATGCTTGATTTTGGGCTAGAAGAGGTAGGTGCAATCGAATGCTTCTGGATGGCTTATTGTACCAAATTCTTTGGTGAGGTGTAGTTATTTCCAGTTGTATAGAAGCAAACATAATTACAGGCCTCTGATTGGTTCTTTGCAAGCTGGGCTCTGAACTCTCATACCACTGCAGCCAAGCAAGATTTTTACCCTGGTATAATCTAAATTCCCTTGTAGTTATTTTGGACGTGATGCAGAACACAGGAAGGGAAGCGAGCTGTACTCCTCGGTTATTGGATGTCTGGTACCATCCTTTGGCAAGGGCTGCTGTCAAATACTGGAGTGGGTAGTCCTGGGCTTTGTCAAGTGTAGCAATCATCCAATAAATCCCCTCCCTGGAAAGCATACAAAGCAGCTTATTTCCATTCCTTAAGCTTCTAAAATGAAAAAAAGAGCTGAATTTGGCAAACTTGAACCACTTGGCATCAAAGCACAACTGGCAAAGCAATTGTTCAGTGTGCAACCTTGAAAGTTACTTTTGTTCCTGTTACTGGAAGCTGTTCCCTTGCAATGCCCCCATTGTGCAGGACAGGAAGCAGACAGTCATGCAGGTCTGAGAATGCTCTAGACCTGGTTCTGACCCTGGGGCTTATTTCCTGTTCAAATGCGTTGGTGTTTTTTGCTCTAATGCCTGGGCAGTAATACCAGGCTTGTTGATGTTTAATGTTTACACGAGAAGTATTATTTTGCTGAATGTCATGAATTTGCAAGCAGGGAGATGGCAAGGCTGGAGCGTGACAACCATTGCAGGGAAGGGTAGCCTGGTTGCCTGGCGTGCCCAAGAGATGTCTTATTTTGCACTAATGACCCTGCCACATCCTAGGCACTATCAGCCTGAGTGTAATCTTCAGGAAAAGAATTCTGTAGATGTCACTTTTCTAATTAAATGAAACACTACAAAACTTGACCAAAACTTGGGTGAGAGGAGAAGAAAATTCATGTAAGTTGCTATGTCAAAGTGACCCACATCTGCTCGTGTGTCCCTTCTCTCCCACTTCCCCAAGAAAAGGGAAAATGAGATGTAGCTTTTGCTCTTAGTGAAAATCTGAAATGGATTCCTCGGTGGTACATGGACATGGAAATTTTTCTTTTTAAAGCAACTTGCCCTACCTCTTGGGATAATTTGCAGTTCTAGTCTGATAGCTGTAAAGCTGTCATTCTCACACCCCTTGTACATCTAGAGTTCCTTTGCTGCTGGGCTGAGTCCAAATGCCCAGTGAGGGAAATCAGTTCGAAAGCACAAATGATGATCAGATGCCTTGGGCCTGTGGAAAAACCTGTGTGAGAGGAGTGTCTCATTGTTTTCTCTGCCTTTGTGATCTTGCTGGGCTCTCCCCTTACAATGCTAACGTTTGAGGCTGATGGAGCATGTATTTCTGATCCCTGTTTCTGTGACAGGGACAACCTGGCTGAAGTGTTTCACGTCTGACCCAGTTTTGGATAGGTCTCGGTTTTGTTTTAAACAAGCACAGGTCTACTTTCAGGCTCATAAATCCTGGCACACCCTCGCAGTACTGACAGCAGCGGGATAGCAAAGCGGGACCGTCTGAAGTTTCCCTGTAGTGGAATCTGACTGATCCTGTGAGGTCTTGGTCCAGGCTCCGGCCCCGGCTCTGCCAAGGTAAATACAGTGTAATTCCATTGGCATCTGTGAAGGTAGCTTGGCTTTATAGTGGTGTGAGTGAGTTGGGATTTTGGCCCCTCGCTCTTTGAGATCCCTTTACTGATCACAGGTGATGTATTTGCTGTGAATGATGCACTTGGAGCCAATAAGCCATCTTGAAGCATTCCTTGAAAATCTGTTTTGCCCAAACCTTCAGATCAGGGCAGACTAATCCCGTGTCCCTTTATGTGGCTCTGTCACCTTCAGCAGTCTCTTGGAGGGTGTGTTTTGCTGCTGTATCTCTCTGTGTTTGGTTTAGGCACCTGAAGTCCCAGCTGTTACAATCAACTCTCATGTGTCATTGCACAGATTAATTTTGCATCTATTTTGCACTCATAGAGCAAATGAAAATGGGTGTAAAACCGACTGACACTCATAGCTGGTGTGATCCATGGGGCAAGGGCTTGGTCCTGCTGCACTTCTTGTGCTTGGCCTAATTCTGTTTGCTCAGAAGTGTTAGATCTGTGAGAAACCCACAGCTTCCAGGAGCTGTTCCACACTTGCACGACTGAGAAATCAGAAATGGGCCTGTGCAGGATTACACCCTTGAATGAAAAGCAGCTGTTACGCCTAGAACAAATACAGGAAATGTGAACATAAAGGCAAAACAAAGGAACTCAAGTTCTTTTTAAACAGTATGATGCGAGAAGGTTTTCCTTTTAAGAGTCAAAACGTCGGGAGGAAAGGGGAGGGAAATAGTCTCACTGTTGTAGCAGCCGTCTGTTGGTGGACTGCGGTTAGAGGAGTACTGAGCTCATTGACCCATGTTGTATTAAATATATATGTAGAGTTAATAACTTTTGCACAGTGTTAAATGGGGGGAGGGGAGGAGGGGGAAATGTTGAAACTCGAATATGCACAGTTTCTTCTAATCCTTTTTGAAGTATATTTGCAGGGATCGGGGGTGATTCAGTGTTTTGTATTCCTAAGGATGGAAATCAGGTCTACTTCCACAGTTGCCATTGGCCCCATTGCATCAGCCACGAGTGCCATGTTTTTGAAGTTTTAATTTTTTTTTCCCACTAGTTTCTTTATTGATTAGAGGTAATCATAGCATGGGAAGAAGCAACCTGAACACAGAGGGATATGCTGAGAGATGCGTGCTTCACTGATATGTGAAGCTTTAGTATGTGATAATCCACCTTCTGATACTGGAGTGCTCTAGATCTAAGGGTTGTATTTTGGAATTATTTTGTTTTGTAATTCTCATCAGCAGTGGATTGAGTTACTGCTTTGCACCATTGGTCGTTGCAATCTAGAGTTATATCCAGTACAGCCCTCTGTCTTATGCCAAAAATAAAACGCTCTTTCCACATTCATCTGTTTTGATGTAGCAGATGGTCAAGAAGTTTTCCATTTAATGTGATGGGCCTGATTCTTTTCTTGCTGACACTAGTGTAAGCAGGACTTCCACAACCAAAAGCCATTCCCAGGAAAAGAGCTTGTAGTTAATCATACCTGAATTCTAATCACAGCAGGGCAAAAATCAAAGTTTGTCCTTTGCAAAGCCAGGCAACTGTAATGGGGACTGTGGAAATGAATGTTGACACTTAGTGCTGTTTTGGGGAGAACAGGAGAAGGAGGAGGGTCTTGATTGCCCCAAATCCTGGGCTCCCTACAGGCTTGAGTGGCACCATGTCCATAACTGAACGCTGTGGCTGTTTAAAGCAGTGGAATTGCTATAGGAGTGTCACACCTTAAGTTTGGAAAAGCCCCTTATTTGGTACTTGAACAATCTCGCTTCTGTTTTTGAATGTCTGTTTATTTTTTATTTTTGTTACACTAACAGGGAATAAAAATCTGAAATGTTAGTGAGTCTTGTATGCTTGCTGCATTGTGCAGACATGAGACAGGTACTGTTTGTGGATCGGGAGGGGTAAGAGACAGCTTCAAAATGCAGTTTTACAAAGCACTGTGAGGGGTTGGGGGTTGTTTCGTTTAGATCATGTTTAAAATCAGTTTTTCTTAAGTGTAGTTTCCTGGTGTTGTTTTGCAACCTCTGCTTTTGGAACAGCAAAATCAAAACGTTCCCAAAGAACAAAGATACTCTGAGAGGAGGGGGTTAGGCTTGCTCAAATTCAGTGTTCAGAGCAAATAGCTTTAACAAAGAGGAAGGGTCAGCATCCTAAAGCATCCCTCTGGCTGTAGTTTGATGAAGCAGTAGATGGACCATGAAGTAGGACCTTGGCCTCGAACCATGAAAGAAAGAGGAGATGCCAGAGCAGACCCTTCCTTTTGGAATAATCGGTTGCACTCTCCTTAAATGTGCATGCAAGGAGATAGTCAGGGAATTAATAGGAGTCCTTAAGGACTTGCTTCCCTTTCTGTACTGGAAGGGAACATGCGTTGCTGATCCCCTCGTTTACCTTGGCACAGCCCGTGCAGCCAGGAGAAGGGAACCGAGTTACCAGCCCAAATAAACGTGGGCCTGTTCGTGAAGCGGCTCGGTGAGTTGAAGTGCTGCCTGAGGAGTAGCTTTGGATGGGGTTAGATGAAGTTTGTCCAACATTTTTGTGAATCTTGCATTCTGTGGGCAGAAATACTTTCCACGGAATGGGAAGGGGGAAAAAAAAAAAAGTCTCTCCTGAAATCTTTTCAGCTCCTTCCTGTTTGTTCACAGGGGCAGATACGGAGCTCGAGCCTGTTAACTGTTTAGGTGATGACAGTGCTTGAAGTGCGGGTCTTTGGGGCTGGCTCCATACAATTAATGCAGAATTTGCATATTTTTTTTTATTGCTATTGGCATAGACTCGCCGTATTTTATGACTAGACTCACAATTTGTTCTAAAATTTGCCTTTAAAAAATGTGATGTGAGCTTCAGAGGCAAAAAAAAAAAGTGAGAATGGGCCCTTATTGATAAAAAAAACAAACAAAAAAAGAAAACCCAAAACCACCTCACTGATTAACCTGTATTAGAGAAAGCAGCTTTAATTGGATGCCCACCTCCACCACCTTTTGGGGTTGCTTCTGTGAGATGGGGAGGGGGGTGTCTGAGATTTCCACCCTCCCTGCATTCAGCAGCGCTGTACCTGTGCGCTTGCCAAGTGCTCACAGCAAGGGGCTCAGGATCGTTTGGAAAAGCAATTGCATCCAAAGACCAAAAAGGAGTGTCTGAGGGTGAATATCCCCCCTCCACCCCCCATCAGTCTTGTCACTTAGAGAGGGGGCAGTTGTAGGATGCTGGGGCCAGTCAGGAGCTGCCCCCAGGGTCTCCCTCGGGAGCGGTGGGGGTTCCTGGTGGGGCTGGTTGGGGCTTTGGTCTGTTTTGTTTTTGTGAGTGACTTCTACATCCAGCAAAGATATGTTTGACGAAACCTGTTAATTTTGTATATCTGGCTGTTTATTGCACCACGGGATTGTAATGGTCTGCATCATCTGTGCGTGTGTGCGTGTGTGCGCGTGTGTGTGTGTGTATCTGTACTGGATGTATATAGATATATGTAAAATATATTCATGTACACATTTATATGCATTAGCTGTAAGTGGCACTGCCCCTTCAAAATAAAAAACAAAATTCACTGTTAGCACGTTCTGCCGCGTGTTTGGGCAGAATTGGGTTTGTTTTTGTCAATTGAAAAGGCGTTTGTTGTGTTCATCTTGCATACGTGCTTCTGAAACGCTGAGCTCTGGATTTCCTTGGGGGGCGGCGGGGGGTGTTACTACTTTATTTGTAAACCGGATTGAATCGGAGTGTTAAAACTTTGTTCTAAGCAAAAGTTTTGCAGAAGAAAACCCTCTTGCTCCCCTGCCAGAGGCAGTGAAGGTTTGCACTTTTGGGTAGAACCCCCCGTCCCTCCCCGTCCCCGGCTGTCCGGAGCCGATGTGCAATGGGTGGTGTTGGTACGTGTCCCTTTGTGAGTGGACTTTTTGTATAAGGTGTGGTTCAATGTAAAGCATGAGTGGGTGTTTGACCTTGTATCGAGGGCTGAAATAACAGCACACTCCTTTGTACAACCTTTGCATTAATGTTTCTGCTTTCCTTTTGACTTCTGATTTTCTTTAAGGGAAACTGCATCTGTTTAAGAACCTGCTTCTCCAGAAGCTATGGAATTAATTTTGTTTTCCGGATGAATTCCAGCATGTAACTTTGGTACTCTTGTTTGTTATTTGTGTAAAACCTGTTCTTCTGTCGTTTATGGTGTAGTCGGGGGTAAAAACAAACAAAAAAAAATGAAAAAAAAAAAAGGAATTCATGTAGTTTAACTTTTAAAGAAAAGAAACAAACTGCTTCATAAGGAAACCAATTGTATGTTAGTGTTTTCAGACAAGTCATCCTGTAGTTTCTAGCTCAGTAATGCAACACTGTACTTGTCACCAGGTGTGTTACAATTTTGCTGTACTTTCTTTTACCTAGATGGTTGGGCTTTTAAATCCCAGACACTAAGCATCCTGGGCCTACTTGCTCTAGATCAACAAAAAGAAAAAAAAAAAAGAAAAAAAATGCAATAAAAAAAAGTTGCAATAAAGCACATTGACATGTAATGTTTTAGAAGGATGTACTGACAGCTGTTTCTAATAAATTCAGAACTGCAGTGTGGTCGGGCTGTCGTGGTGTTAGCTGTGTCGGTGTCTCCTGGCCGCGGCCCTCAGCAGCATCTTTAACTTTTAAAAAATTCTAGTGGTGATCCAGTTCCCTCTCAGCTGGAGCAGCAGCAGCCAGGCCCCGAAACCCTCTGGGGGCTGGAGGAGGAGTACATGAAGCATACGCATTCCTTAATGGAGTCCTTCCTCCTTTCCTTTTCCAATGGCTTCAGAGCAAGCAGGAGCCACCAGCGATCTCCTGCCCTGCCTGATTGCTTCCTCTGCCTTCGAGGAAAACGCTGTTTAGTGATGTCCTTCCTGGTGCTGGGGGCGGAGCAGCCTTCTGAAAGACCCAGCTCACCTCTATCCCTTTCCTTAGATCTTTTATTTTGTAGGAGTTTTGGAAATCACAGCCCAAGAGTGAAAAATTGGAAAGTTTTGGAAATCATAGCCAAAGGGTTTGGGCTTGGGCAAGCTTGAGGGCTGGTGAGGGCAAACCTGGGGGATGGGTTTCGCCCCTCAGACCTGGGCATTGGGTGGGATAACACAGCAGCATCCTTGGATAATTATGGCTGGGGCAGAACTGCTCTGTGCCTGGCTGGGTTTGCACCCAGCTCCGTGTTTTCGCAGCCCGATGAGTTGATGTTTCTCCGGAGTGCTGAGCAACACTTTTCCAACCTGCTGAGTCCACCGCTAAAAAAATTGCTGAGCCAGCACTTCCTCACATTGCCGAGTCAGCCTTTTTGGTGGCCACTGAGTCAGCGTTCCCTCCATCACCCAAGCCACAGGCAGGGAGCACCAAAATGGGCAGAGAAGCCCCTGGTTGTGGTGCAGGCCTCCCCGCTGCCTGCAGGGATGGGGCACAGTGCTGGTGGGATGCCACCAGCCCGTTGGGAGGCAGCAGAAGCCACTGGCCATGGGCATCGTAGGCTGGTGGCCACCACATCCTCACCCCCGGGAACCAAGTATGAGGAAAGCGAAGGTGAAACATCAGCCAGAAACTGGAAGGGCTTTGTGAGGTGCTCCTGGGGACAGGCTCTTTTCTAGTACTATTAAATTTATTTCTTTTTAATAAAGGCTAATGAGGTAGAATTACAGGAAAGATGTAAGTCACTAATTGGCGAATCATTTTTTCAGGGCTTTGCCAGGCGGTTCATTTTGTTATGAAAACATTACGGCCGGGAGCCGGCGTAGGAAATTTCCAAGCGGCCCTGCTGACTGGATGGAAAGAAAAACATCTCCCAGCTCAGATGTCTTCTCAGAGAAAGGGCAAATCCCCGGGATTTTTCCATCCTTGGCAATGCTGCGGAGCTTCGTCCACATCCCCTGGGTCCCCCCAGGGTCACACACCAGACCCTTCCTGGGGGCAAGCGATAGCACCACGGCGCAGGGTGCAGGATGGATGGACAGATGCCCTGGGATGCTTTAATGGGATTCCTGTTCCCATAGGGCAGAAGGTGGTTGTGGTGGGAGATACATGGGAGGATCTTCCCCATGGGACAAAAGAACTGGAAAAAAAACCCAAATAATCACCGAAAGCCAGTCATCCCCCAGCCTGAACGCCTTGATGTAAGGTATCAGGGTTTGGTTCAGACCATCAAGGTTTGGTTTGAAAGCCATGAGCTTGTAGCGACCAAGCTACTCTGCTTCCCCTCCTTGATTTCAGCTCTCACGATAGACTTGGTTTAGTCTAACAGTTTGGTTTAATGGACACCATGCCACCGGGCAAGGGGAGAAGCATAACCACCAGCCACAGCTCAAAGTACCACAAGCACAGTCATAAACACATGTCAAGGCAGCTAAAGTGTTCTCCATGGCTTCATGAATGGCCCAAAAGGGTGGGGAGGTTCCTTGTGGAAACCACGAGGGATGTGGTCACCTGTCCCCTCCATCCTGCTCCAACAAGCCTGGCCAGTGTGTGGGACCCTTGTGCTGGGAAAGCAGCACCTGAGCAGGGAAATGCAGTCAGGACAGCTTTTCTCACACCAGTCCCCACCATGACCAGCATCTGGGTGGGTGGAAAGGTGCCCAAGGAGAAGGGTGCAGCCTACACCCCCTGGGAGCAGGAACCCCCGGGGATGCCACAACCTGGCTGAGCCTGGGGGAGACAAGAGGAGGATGGAGGAGCATTCACCCTGGCCACGAGCTGTGATTCCTCCCAGCGAGACGTGAGATGCATCATTTCCCTCCCTGGAGCACCAAGTCCAAGCTTGGAGCAGGGGCCGGCAGCTTTCAAGTAAACCCGTGGATTAGGCTTGGCCACGGACCCAGAATCCCTGTTTCTCGGGAAATCTCAGCACTTGTCTCACTCACCGGCTTTCATCCAAATTGGAATGAAATGTTAAAATACAGAGTTTGACTCTGGACAATATTTTTAGGGCTGGGGGGAGAATCCAACACAACGATTTTGTTTGAGATGAGACAGTTTCACGCCGGCATTCGCCTTTCTCTAACGATACAATCCAAACACCCAGGAAGGTTTGAAGGACAGAGGTTTCACTCTGACCAAGATACATGGCTTCACTGTCTGCTATTTTCTCCCTGAATTTTCATCAAATTTGCACTTTCTGGTCGCAAAACTGTCTCCCTGGAGAGATCAAACTGGTCTTAGCAGAGAGGTGACAGGGAGGGGACAAGATGCCAGGGCAACCTCTCCATGGTGGCTGTGTGCTCCCTGGGGCAGGGGACATGGCAGTGCAAGGAAAGAAAAGTGTAAAGCAACAACCTGGGCTGCTGCCTGCCCTCCTGCCCCCAAACCCATCCTTGGTGGCAGTGGTGGCTCCCAGGAAACATCTCAGCCACAACATCCTGGCCGCTCTCCCCCAGCCGGAACACTGGCTTACACACCATGGAGCAAAACCCACCTCCAGCTTCCCTGCTCTCCTCCACAGTGCCATCAGCCTCTGGAGCCCTGTTCCTTCGCCATCCTTGCCAGACCTGAGCTTTGAACTCCCCCTCGGAGCTGGAGGAGCACAGGCAGCTCTGGCTCCTCACGCCCAGCTGGCTCGTTCTGGAAGCCCTGATGCAAACCAGAGCAGTGCAGGGGCCAGTTCCCAGAAGAGGGATAAGGAGCAGGAAGAGGAGCATTAGCTGTCACAGGGCCTGGGGGCGAGCAAAGGCATGTCCTGTGATGGAGCATCTTGGGCCAACTGGGCTGCCAGGAGGGCAAAGGGGCAGGGATGTGCCCCTCCATCCTATGGAAGCTGTGAGGGTGGGAGATAAACCTCTCCCTGGGGTCCCGCATGGGGTTCTAGGGAGATCCTGGCTTTTCAGGCTGCCATCACAAGTGCCCAGGTGAGGCATTCACTAGCTACAAACCTGCTTCAAGCAGAATCAGTGCTGGAGTGTTTTTCCAAACTTTTTCCCTTTTCCTCTCACTTTGAAGGGAAGGGGCTGGATGGGTGCGCTGGGAGCAGAGCCAGCCCGCCCGCCCCGGGCAGGTGCTGTGCACGCTTCCGCGGCCGCTCTGCCAAAGGAAACACAAACATCCTACCCAAAGAAAGCACTTTTCATCAGCAGCACAGGTTCCCATTTCTGCACAGGGCCGGCCTGTTCTGGGCAGCTTTCCCCAACCGCATCCCTAGGCTGAGCAAGAGCCCAGCTGAGCTTTCCGGGCTGGGCTTCGGCCAGAGCCACTCCTCCCACCCCATGTTAGATCCACCAAAACCAGCCAACGTGACCGTGCTTGAGACCTGGAGAAGGTTTAAACTGGCCCGATGTGAGACACCTCAGCATTAAAGGGATTTAACTGGACCTTGAAGTCCCTCCTGTCCTCAGTGTGGGAGCTGGGGATGTGGGTCCAGGGGGATGCGGGACCTGTGGATGTAAGACCTTGGAGATGTGGCACTTGGGGGTGGAGATCCAGGAGGATGACGGACCTGGGGATTTGGGACGCAGGCAATTTGGGACCTTGGGATGTGGGATCTGGAGAATACAGGACCTGGAGGATGTAGGACTCCAACTCTCTTGCAACAGGCAAGGGGAACTTTGGCCAAACCCCAGTGTCTCCAGCCCTGTGGAGATGATGAGTCCCCATACCTGGAAGCAGCAGCTGGAGGGGAATTCCAGTTTTACAGAGTGGCGCAACTTATGAAATATGCCGGGATAACAAAAATAGCTTACAAAAAAAAAAGAAAAAGAGTATAACTTTGGCCTGAAGTTTGGGAAGATGTGAGGAGAAGACATGAATCAGGGCAGGAGAGGGGGTGAGCAGGAATGTACGGGCACTTGGACACACTTCACTCAGGGAATAAATAGCTCGGGGTGTTTTATACCTGCCCTCAGTGGTGGGCGGGTGGTGGGGGAGAGGAGCGGCAGCGGTTCCTCATCCTCATCCTCCTCCTCTGCCCCCATCAAAGCGCTGCCGCAGAGCCGGAGGCTGGCCAGTCCCCCCGGCCCCAGCACCTGCCCCAGCAAAGCCTCACAGCCGCGGGGAGCAGTGTCCCCAGCTGCCGGCAGGACCAAAGTCCACAGGGGCAAACGTGAGGCCGAGAACCTGGGAACAAAGCGCCCTTTCACTGCGGCGGCTTGGCCAAAGGCACCGGGGAATATTTCTGTCCAAGGGCTTCCAAACGGCTTTGATCCGGGCACAGGGCGGGTTGTTGAGGTTTTTTTTTTCTTTCCTTCTCCATGTTGCTCTTATTTTTTTTTTCTTCCTACTTCAAGGCATAAATTTTTTGTATTTATAATTACTAGCAGAAATTTCATGCTGCTCTGGGAAGGAAACATCTTGCTGGGAGCAAGTGCAGGCGCTGCATGGCCCCTTCACCCCTTGTGGCTTTTCCCAGCAGAGGGACGCTTAAGCTGCCCTTTCTGCTGGGGGTTTTGGGTGCAGCACCACAGTGTGCGGCTCCCACAGCCCCGCGGAGGACACAGCACCCCTCCTTCACATCCAAGGGAGAGAAATCCCCTCAGTCCTCCGGGCTCACTGCAGGCACCAGGTGTCCATTTCCAGCTCAGAGGTTGGTTTCTGAACCTGACAGATAAAGCCCAGCCTTGCTCAGGGTGGGAAACCCAAACCACATCAAGGCTGTGCACCTTCCTCCCAAACCATGCACACTCAGGTGGCCTTTCATCCCCCCCAAGACGATGAGGATGAGCATCTTCTTCCTGACCAGCCCCCAGACCTGCTGGATTTCCAATCTGTTTTCTGTCACCTGTCTAAAATCCAATCCCCACCCCAAATGCAGAGGAAAGGGATGTTCCCCCCCAGCCCAGCTGAAGCAGTGCCCATCCCCAGTGCTTGGTCCCCACAAGCTCCTACACCCACACAGTGTGGGATGCAGATGACACTCCAGGCAGGGCAGGCACGCCAAGCCTCCCCTGCCCACATCCTGAATATTTTAGGCAGCAGGAAACGCCTTTGCTGCCACCAGCCTCTGGATCAGGGATGGGAGGGGACGGATGAGAGGGAGAAATGGAGTCAGCCCTGCGAGGTAACTTCTGCCCCATGAGACAGCGGCCGAGGGAATAAAACCACTCCCCTTCTCTTCCTCCTCCTCCTGGCCCCGCCAGCCACCTTCTGATGGATGTTGCCTTTGGAAGGGACCCTCTTGCAGCTCAGCTGCCGAAAAAAAAGCAGCCATGCACCCGTGGGCCATCTGGAATCCATCACTGGCTGCGCACAGGGATGCCGGCCAAACCCTGGCCCTGCCCGCTGCCGGTAGCACTTTGCTTTCCAGGGGAACACCTGCAGGTGAAAAGGGGTCCCCCCTCTTTGCTGGCAGCAACTGGGGAGGGGATCAGCCACCCCACTGCCGCCACAGCGTGAGCAGGACCAGGGTACCAGCACATGGGGGCCAGCTCCATGCTGGGGGATTTCCCTCTGCTGAGGAATGAGTTGGTGCCACCGAAGTGGGGAACACAGAGGGCTTTCTGCTGGATGGTGTCACATCTGGCTGAAGGCTTGGGAACGAGGCGGGGGGTGAGTGAGGAAATTCCTCTCAGCCCAAAGTGCTTCAGCAACTGGGGAAGACAGCACATGGAAATGCATGGGCTGGGGGAGCACAGCGGGAGGTCACAAGGGGGTTCTGCTCACCTCGTCATCCTTTTGATACCCTCATCTTTTCAATAGATGGGGAGCAGCATGGTCAACATCTACAAATACTTGCGGGCTGGGTGTCAAGAGGGTGGGACCAGTCTTTTTTAAGTGGTGCCAGGTGAGAGGACAAGAGGTAACAGGAACAAACTTGAACATAATGAGTTCCATCTAAACTTCTTCACTTTGAGGGTGGCAGAGCACTGGAACAGGCTGCCCAGAGAGGTGGTGGAGCCTCCATCTCTGGAGACGCTCAAAACCTGCCTGGACGTGTTCCTGTGCAGCCTGCTCTAGGAGGACCTGCTTTGGCAAGGGGGTTGGACTAGATGATCTCCAGACATCGCTTCCAACCCCATAGCATTCTGTGATTCTGTCCCCACCCCAGACGAGCATCCTGCACTGCCATGGGAATGTGCATCCCCAAGCAGCCCCGTGGGCAAACCCAATAGCACCAGCGAGGTTAAGGAGCACCCTAATTAGTGACAGCTCCAAAATTAATGAGCTGGCTCCAGCATCCACATCAACAGTAATGACAGGCGAGGGCAGGAGGGAGGCAACAGGAGCCCATTTGCTTTTAAAGTCCTTGAAGAGGAGCTGAGTGGGGAAGCAGCCCGGGGTGGCACAGCAGCAAACCTGGGGGCTGGAAACTGTTAAAAACCCATTTTAATCTTCTCCTTTTCATCTCCAGCAAAGTGGACGTGGCTGTCGGAGAACAGGAGGATGGGGATGGGAGGAAATGGGCTTTTCATGCTGCCCTGTTTGCAGAAGGCGCCCGCGCTCCGCTTCAGTCTGTTTTTCTTGGGGACTGATTGAAACTGTTCAAACATCCTCAGCGGAGCCAGCAGCACCGTGAGCAGGAGTCATGGACATGGAGTGCCAGCTCCAGTGAGGTTCTGCTTCAGGTGTCTGCCTGGAAAGCCAAAAATTGCAGCCGAGGGTCAGGGAAAGGTGCTGCCCCGGCACTGGAGCTGTGAGGAAGCAGAGCTGGGCGATGCAGGACCACGGGATGAAGCCCCAGCAGCAGCTCAGTACAACACTGCGTGTGGACAGCAATCCCTGGAAGCCGTCTCCTCCTAGGAATTCCACTCCTGCAATTTTTATTCACAAGCTCCCAGAACATCTGTCTTTTCAGGGCTGTGGAGCTTCTTCTTCCCTGCTGAGGAGCACAAGCAGATCCTGAAGCCCTGCTCCATCCCCCAGCTCCCCTCCCTGCAAAGCCACTTCTCGCCTTCCTCCTCTGCCCCATCAGTAACTGGGAAGGGCTGGGAGCCCTTCCCCAGAGCCACCCTGGCCACTTGGGAGAGATGGTAGGATCAGCACAATGTCCCAAAACCATGGGAGGGTGCAATGCAGAAGCAGCAGAGAATGGAGGGCAGCACAACAGCCCCAGGTGCTGCTGCTCTTCAAGCAAAAGGCATCTGAGCAGGGGCAGACACTGGTTCCCAGTTAGGCAGATGGCACCAAGAACTGGGACAAGGGCTGGCCACGGCACCTGGCTCCTGGGAAAGGCTTGGGATTTGAAGACAGTAGCATCCCTGTAGGGTCATTTTTATGCTTCCCCCCTTCCTACCCAGGAAAATCTGACCAACACAATTTTTCACCACCCAGGGTTTTCCCATGGAGGGAAAGCTGGGGAACAACCACATGACTTTTTATATTCTGGCTGGAAAACTTTCCACATGACAAAGCAGTTCCTGCAGGGCCACACAGTCAGTTCTGTGCCATCCGGTCTCAGCCCAGCACTGAGTGAGCTCCTCCCCATGGGGTGAACCCCAGGAAGATGCTCCAGGGTGCTGTGCATCCCACCAAGAGCCCAGGCAAACATCTGTGCTGAAAGGAGACCCTCAGTGCATCTCCCTGCCCCAGCCAGCCCAACAGCCCTGGGGAAACATCCCACATCGACATGGAGTGAGGAGGTGTGAGGCACCGCATCCCAGCAGGATTGCACTGCTAAGGGGAAACTGAGGCAGGGAGAGGGGGAAGACACCTGCAAACCCCCTGGGTTGTGCCTGCAGTGTCAGGATCTGGTCCCGGAGAGGTCACAGGCTCAGGAGTGCAGGGGTGCTGCAGAACAGAGCCAGGTTAGAGGGTTAGCATCTGGCTTGGTCCCAGGGACCCAAATCAGGCTGGGAGATTAAAGGTAGCCAGCCGGGCTCGTCTAAGGGGAAACATAAACCTCTGCTGCAGGTGACCTGGAAGGGCAGCACCTTTCCCAGGCACCTGCCCCTCCGGGATTAAGGAGGGTTGCCAGAGCAAAGCCCAGACTTACACACAGACCTGTGTCCTCACTGACAGCAGCGGGGGTGGCTTGGTCATACGCTTTGCAGGAGCCTCCAGGATTCTGCCCCCGGGAGCCAGCTTTGGGGGGAATCTGGCCTTTTAGTAAAGGGGAAGAGCCAGCTGCTGACCAGAGAGGAGTTTGCAGCCACCACGTCCCTGGGTTTAGCTCATCTTTCTCTGCATCCCTCCCACCCAGCGCCCTTGCAAAGGAGCAGAACAGAAAAAAGACATAAGTATGTATTAGAAATGCAGAGAGGATGCTGAAACCAGCAGCCAGAGCCACGGTGCAACTCAGGGTTTCATCCAGTTGCCCCACTGAGGGTCTGCAGAGCCTGATGAAGCTGCAACAGGCTCAGTATTGCCTGGCCCACTCTTCCGTGGGCAGAGCTGGGGATGCTCCCAGGTGAGATTTGGGGAGGAGGAGCGGGATGTTCTCCCAGCCCGACCCCACTGAGTTAAATGACAGCCCCGAACATCGGAGCACACCAGGCAGCGGCGTGGGAAAGCATCCCGCTGATGGAGAGATTCCCAGCCTGAGGAAACCACAGGTATTTCAGCCCAGAGAGGGGATGGACAAGGAGGGATGAGTTGCACGGGAAACCGTAGCAGCTTGTGGGTGCTCCTGGCATCACCAGCCCTGGCACACAGCTGACCCCTGCCCTGTGCTGATTTAACCCCCCACGTCACGCAGCCCTCCCACGCTGGGCCATCCCCAGCAGCCCTTCGTCATGCCCAGGCCACAACTGGGGCTGGTGCAATAAGCCAAGGCGGTGAGGATGCTCCCACGTCCGCAGCCTGGGGGAGGCTGCTCGGGGCAGCCCTCTGACGTGGGCACAGCTTACTGGGATTAGTGGGCAGTCGGACGTGACTGCGAGGCAGTCGCCTGGTGCTAATTAAAGAGAGGATATATTTAGGCACCCGGTTATCCCCTGCATTTCACTTATTTTTAGTTCCCAGGCTGCCACGCTGGGGTGGCACGTGGGGATGGGCACGGCTGCAGGGCAGGATGGATCTGTCCCCGGCCAGTGCTTCCCAGCAAGGGCTGGAGGGAACCCCAGCCCCATGTCCTGGCCAGAGCTGAGCCCCTGTGAGAAGGAAGCCTTTGGACCCACCAGCTACAAAGGAATAGAAAGTTGTGGGGGTTTTTTTTGCCCAGAAAGGCAGAAAAAGAGGTCTTGGGGAGCAATAATCCCTGCTCCAGGTCCACCCACAAGCCTGTCACCACCCTGATGCCCATGCCAGGGTTTTGCCCCTTTGCTACTTTCCCTCTTTGGCAACACCAGCACAAAATGCCATGATGTCCAGGGCAGAGGCAGCTTCTTCATCCTCAGAGACCTCTGTGGTGATACTGACCCAGCAGCAATGTCACTGGTCCTCATCCCATTCCTCGTTCCTCCGCTGCCCTTCAGCACAGCAGGAGCGTGTCCCCCATACGTGGCTGAGTCACCTGTCCCCATGGGCCATCACCAGGTGGAGAGCTGGACTTCCTTGGGTTTTAAATATGCTGAAAAGACAGGAGAAAGCAGCTGGGACAGAGCTCAACACCCCACCCCACCCAGCCCCATGTCTTTGTGACCTCCTGGGCCTGAGCAGCCAATTAGTCCCTTTCATTTTCTCCTTTGCTACATTCCCTCAAGGATGATGCTGGGATTTGGTCACTTGGGTTTGGGTTTTTTTCCCCCTTTCTAGTGTGAGTTACTGATCAGGTCACTACTAAGCTTCCCTTGCCCCATAGCCTGGCTGCTGTGCTTCCCTGCTGGAGTGCATGGTGAGAGGGCGAAATAAATAAAAATAACAGGATAATTAAAGACCCAGGGACCTGAAGCATGGTGGAAAGCCAAGCTGCTCTGGGAAGAGGCTTTCCAGCAGCTGGGAGGTTGCACCCAGGAGGGCTTTTGCAGGACGGTGGTTTTGGGGCAGGGCAGGGAAACACAAAACACAGAGGTGATGGCAAGTGAGCATCTCCCTTCCCTTACGAAGGGCTACTGTAGGGGCTGATGCCGGCGCAATTCCCATCAGCTCCCAGCCCTCTCCCCCCCAGGATCAGCCCTGAAGGAACTGGGGGGTTGCTCTTATGGGGCAGCACCCCAAAATACAGCTGCAGCCTCTGCTGTGAGCCAAGCACAAGGGCTAATACGTCCCCAGGGCCATCACCAGCTCCAAGCAGAAATCCTGATGTGGGATTCCCAGCCTCCACAGAGCTGAGCAGAATCCAGGGGTGGCCAAATTTCTCCTTAGGTAGCCCCTCAGGTAAAGCTTCTCCCAGATCTATGAGGAAGGGCACGCAGGTGGGTCAGGCATTTCCAGCTCAACAAATTTCAGCTGGGGGGGGGAAAAATCACCGTAATTTATTTATCCATTAAATCCTTTGACTTCAGGACCAGGTGCCCTGCACCCTCGAGCCTGAGGAGAGCAGCCAGGGCCATGCAGGGCCATGGGCTCCCATTGCCTCAGCCACAGCTCGCCCCCGTTCCCTGCTGCCCATCAGAATTAGCCAGCCCATTTGAGCGGGTTTACGATAATCATCAAATAACTGGTTCATTGACAGCATGTCAGGCTGAGAAGATTGACTGAGCCCTCGTTTGCTGATTGCTAATTAGCTTAACATTCCTAATCCCTCATTAGCGCCTATGAAGTAAGCTCTGAAATATGAGGTCAGCCCTAATCAGCGTTTAAAATACAAAGCCCACTGGCACGTGATAGAGGTGGGGGAGAGGGGGGCAGCCCCGGGGGTTTCCATGGCTGGGGGGATGAGGTTTGTGCAGGGCAGAGCCAGACAAAAGGGTTAAACCCTGTGGGGCCACAGGCGTCTTCTCATCACCCCAAATCTCAGTCCCACACCCCCTCCTGCGCTTGGTGAATGTCCCACTTGGATGCTGGCAGGGACATTCTGGGTGACAGTAAGTGAAATGCCCCAAGTCCCATTCCATGCTCTACTCAGCCAGACATCACCCCCAGGGCTCACAGCATCCCTCTGCTGCACCAAAATGTCTCACTTTGACCCCTGAAACCAGGGGTTTCCAGTTGGAAATCCCTAAATGGGCTGTCCCACTGAAGGAGACCCTCATGTGCCCAAGGCCAGGCAGCAGGAGGGACGGAGGAGCAATCAGCCATGGTAAATACTCTCAGCAATTAACACCGTGTCCCTGCTCCGGGGATTTTCAACAGAGAGGGAGTCAATGGGTTTTAATGGGGTTTTGGGGTGGGTTTTAACGCTGGTGAGCTGAATGTGTCCAAGTAGGGATGGCATGTCCAAGGTGATGCATGTGACACCCCTGGGACAGATTCTGGGCAAAAGCACCTACAGGTGAGGCTGCCTGGCCCTACTCCCCACCATGTCAGAGAGAACGTGGGCCACCAGCTGCCAGGGACACCAATACTGTGCCTGCTTCTGTCTCTTTTTGTGCCATTTCTTGGGGGGCAGCTGGGCAGCACTCCCATACTTGTAACCCATGCCCAATCCCCCTGGTATGTCCTCTCCTTCCCACTGCTACTACTGCTACCACTTCACACTGGCATCAAAGTCCAGAGGATGCAAAGCCCGGAGTATCTGGGGGCCTGGAGCTGCTGCTGCCACCAGGGACAGACTGAGGTTGAGGCAGCAGCTGTGAGGGACCAGGAACAGCCCCATGGCTGCAGGGCACGGGGGAACATCAACCCCACCGTACCAGGCAAAGCCAGAGAGAAAACATCCCCAAGAACGGGCAGAAGAACAATGCCACAAGAGACCCTGGTTCTGCCAGTAAAGCACCAATTTGAAGCAAAATAGATGGAATTTATTTTTTTAATGCACACAAATGCAGAATAAACTCATCCTCTCACGCTGCTGGCAGGTATTAATGGGCATCACGTGTTCAGTAACAGCTTTCCAGGTCCAGCCTTTCTCCAAACCAAGCAGGAATCAGCACTTTGTGATCCAGATCCCCTTTTAGCTGAACCCAGTGCCTGGGCTGGGCTCTGAAATTGCATGTGTTGCTCTTGTGGCAGCTTGGCTGGGGGGGAATCACAGAATCATCATAATTGGGAAGAACCTATGAGATCATCAAGTCCAACCACACACAAACAAAACCTCCCTACATTTCAGCCACTAGAGCACCTCCTGAAGGGCCGCAGGTTGTTGTGACCAAAATGCAGGACCCCACACTTGGCCTTATTGAATCTCATCCCATTGGCCTTGGCTCATTGATGCAACTTGCCCAGGTCTCTCTGTAGAGCTTTCCTACCCTCATGCAGATCAACACTCCCACCTAGTTTGGTGTCATCTGCAAACTTACTGAGGGTGCACTCAGTCCCCTCATCCAGATCATCAATAAAGACATTAAAGACTGGCCCCAGAACTGAGCCCCGAGGGACACCACTGGTGACCGGCCACCAACTGGATTTCACCCCGTTAATCACCACTCTCTGGGCACAGCCATCCAGCCAGTCACATCTCAGTGTCAGCATCAGGGAGTGGGAGCTGAAGCACGCTGAGCTGCCCACGTCTGCCATCATTCGGGAGGAAAATGGGCCTTATCTGCTACAGTTTAATCCTCTGAAAGAATAAACTGCTGGGGATAAGGAGCAATTTCTAACTGGGGGAACCTCTTCAGGAGGGCTGCAGACTTTAAACATAACCCTCATCAAACTCCAGCTAGTAGACCTTAAAAAAATGAGAAAAAATGGGACATTCCCATAAATACATAATTTGAAAAGATCTTATTGCCATGTCTCTGCTTGTCCCCAAGCAATGCTGCTGCCCCAGCCCCCTGTGTTGATGGAGGTGACGCTCTTGACTTGGGCCACGGGACAGGGCCAGTCCTTGCCTCTGCAGCAGGTCCCTGCCCAGAGCCACCACAGTCCTCCTGCTGTGACAGAGAAAGGCCATTTTGCTGAGGGCTGCAGGAGATGTAACAGCATCCTCTCGCCATGCACACTGCTCCTCCTGTCCCTCGGAGCCCTGCTGTCCCCTCCGCGTGGGCAGGAACATCACTCTTTTATGAGCCGACGTCAGCAATGACGAGCGGCAGCGCGGCGGGAGGCACCGCAAATCTCCTGCCAACGGAGCTGCGCTTCGCCCCCGACTTCTGCTCGGCAGTTTCTCCGGAGCATGGAGATGTGGGATGTTTTGAGCACCCTCGGCAGCAGTGAAGGAAGCCAAGCCCAACTCTCTCCCCAGGCATGAGCATCTCCCCAGCTCTCTATTTGCAAGGACAGGAACAAATCTTTGAGGGTTTTTCACATGGCAAATGCACACCTGCAGACGTTAAAAGCAAAGGGCTGGCTTTTTTGGAAAGGTTTTGGGTGGTATCTTAGCCTAAGAGCCAAAATAACCGGATGCACAAAGGGGGCTATGGAATTCCTGTTGTCTCATGCCATTTGGCTAATCCAAGCCAATGCCATACCCATACCACCAGCTGCCAGGTTTTATTGTGCACATAACTTTTTCCCCCTGTCCTCAGCACTGGTGAGGCCCCATCTCCAGTACTGCGTCCAGTTTTGGGCCCCTTACCACAAAAATGAGATTGGGGTGCAGGAGGAGGTCCAGAGAAGGGCTAACGAAGCTGGTGAGGGGTCTGGAAAGTAAGTCTTATGGGGCCAGGCTGAGGGACCTGGGGTTGTTCAGCCTGGAGGAGGTTGACGGGAGACCTTATCGCTCTCTGCAACTCCCTGAAAGGAGGCTGTAAAGATACGGGGGTCAGTCTTGTCTCCTGAATCACAGGCAATAGGAGAAGAGGAAAAGGTCTCAAGTTGTGCCAGGGGAGGTTCAAATTGGATATTTGGAAAAGTTTTTACATGGAAAGGATTATTAAGCATTGGAATGGGCTGCCCAGGGAAGTGGTTGAGGCACCATCCCCAGAGATATTTAAAAGAGGGGTTGACATAGTGCTGAGGGACATAGTTTAGTGAAGTTTGCTTTTTTTATTAGTTAGGTCAATGGTTGGACTAGATGATCTTAAAGGTCCCTTCCAACCTAGACCATTTTGTGATTCTGTAATTCACATACCCATCAGCTACTGCATTCAATGGTGAACAGTCCCATCCTCTTGCTGTTTTCTCCTGTCCCTCAGCTACGTTTCACATCTTACACATTTTTACCCCTTTACTAAGGGCTTGCATTAGCAGGGACACAGGACACTAAATACTTCATGGGCTCTCAGAGTGGTAAATTCTGGGCTTGAGTTTCAGAGTGGAGAGGTTTGGATTAGAAAAATCCCCAATAGCCTGGCAGATTTACTCCGACACCTCCGATACCCAGATGCTCCGCAGGGTATTTTCTGCCTCACAAAGCAGCCAGTTGAGCTGCTGAGCTGAAGGCACAGGAAGGGGAGAGTAAAGGAAAAGGAGAGCAAACAAAAGACACACACAAATTTGAATTTATGTAAAAAAAAAAAAAAAAAAAAGATTTATTTATTTCGGAGGAGGATTTGAACATCGACATGCAGGTACAACATGAATAAAAATTATTGCACCGCTATTATGTGGCAATTGTTCAAGTTTCTAGAAACACAGAAATTCCACACTTTCTCTTATCTAGCTAAGTGCTGAGTGACACAGCTCGGCAGAGCCCAGCTCAGGAGGTGCTCTCACAGCCACCTGGATATGGTAATCGAACACAACGTAAACACACACTTCTGTCAAATCTTCTACTAGAAGTACAGAATTATCCTTCACATCCAGTAAGAGAAAACCAGAGAAAGACTTTATCCTCCCCTCTTTGGAAGAAAAAAAAAATTAATAAAAAAAATTTAAAATACTCCAAAAATCACACCTTAATGAAGTGTGGCAACCAAAACCACTGGTCACTCCTACCCCTTCCCCAGCAAGCGCTCTTTAGTACATTAGCAGCCAAAGGCCTCTGACATTCGGACCCAGGAGTGGCCGTTACAATGCTAAAGTCTAATATTTACAATAAATATCATCCATTTCTCTTAGTTTGCAACAGTAAGAGACAAAGGGAAAAATAACACTGAAATGAAACACGGGGCAGGACGCAGGAGCAGAGAGGAGCCTGAAACCAGGTTTGATGCCGTTATCAACATGGGTGAGCAGCGGGAGATGCATCCAAGCCGACAGAAGGGAATGGGGAATGGAAGAAGGGAAGCAGCGTATTTGGATGGTTTATATGCACGGCTCAATCACCCAACGCACACCACACGCACCCAACTTCTACCTCCCACCCCTCAGACTCAGGGGTATCCATTCACAGAGGCCGAGGCTTGCTGAGTGCTTCGCTCGGGTACTACAGGTCCGATCCTGCACCGGGGAACGCACTCTCCCTCTTCATGCACCACTTTTCAAACATCTCTTTCCTCCCTGACGCGCTTTACCAGCTTATTTGAGAAGATGTTAAAGCAGATCTGAGCAGAGCAAGGAATAAGTCTGGGATAACAAACCTGGTTTATTATCAAAATTGTATAGAAAAAGTCTTTTTGCCCAAACTTTTTCTAAGGTGCACCATCTAAATTTGACAGAAGGTGGAACTGGGATGATGGGGCACCTGGCACACTGAGGGAAACTGCAGGACTGACCAGGAGCAGGGAATATGGGGCTTCACTAGGATGCTTTCCTGGTAATGTTTCTTGGCTTGGCTTCCAAAAAACCCCAGGGTTTCTTAAATTGCACTGACCACTTTCTGTACCGTAGCTACAAAAGAGGCGACAAACCAAACACCTCACCTCTTCCTTGGCCAATTCAGGCAAAAGCAGCAAAAACTATAACACAGCAAGGCTTTTCACTCCTCGTTTTGTGTGCAAGAAAGGCTAACTCTGAAATTCAGTGCTGGAACCACCAGCTGTGAAGGGAGGGAGCCAGCTGCTAAAGCAGCTGGTACCTCCAGAGGGTCCCATCCCAACCCGGGTGGGATGAGCCAGATTACAAAGTTCTCTCTCGTAAGAGCAGTGGCTGGTTGTCCCCTTAGGTTTTTTAAAGGCAGAGCCCTTCATGGGTGCCCCAGGAACATGCTCACAGAAGAAGCTGCCACTGCAAAGAGAAGGAGACAGGGACCTGCCACCCAGGTAACAGCCAGGTCAGACCATGTCCTCACATAGCTCTGGGCTCGCTACCTCAATTGACACAGAGACTTCCACCTCACCAAGGTTAGGCGCCCTCAGGAGATAAGCTTGAGGCTTGTTTTTGTAATTACCACAGACTCAGGATGCCGAATCAATTTTTCACTGTTCCTGTCCATTTTATCACATACTGTCCTGCCAATCAGACCTTGGTTCTCAGCAATTTTTTATCAGATCAACCCATCGAGGAGGAAACCAGCCAGATAAGTACCAGATCCTGCCAAGTCTGTTCCTTACTTGCTGCTGCTCCAAATCAGCACAGAATGATGCTCACCAAGGAGAGTGTTTTGAGAGGCTGGAGATACCCAGGACCTTGACAAAGGCAGTGGAAATACTGCGGTTTATAACTGCAAACCAGGAGTCTACAAGTAGGCTATGAATTCCAGGAAAAAAAGAGCAGAGAGTGCAGCTGGCTCTGCTCTCGATACCGTCACAGCAAGATTTATTAACGGTGTTACCTGGGAGCGTTGAGGCTTTGGTTAGTGCATTAACAACACCGTACATGTTCACACAGACATGCAGAGTAAACGCTCATTTAAACATGTTTTTTTTTAAAAAAAAAAAAAAGCTCAAACCAAAACTTGGTCCAGAAAAGAAATCCAAGCAGCCAAAATCGAATATATAATGGGGTGAAACAACAGAAAGAAGCAGGGTGAGAGTCCAGAGATTTTGGTGATTTGTGGATTGAGCCAAAATCGAGACAAAAGAGATGGAGAATTTATATTCCTATATAAAATATATTTGCATTTAGGGGAAGCAAATCGAAACATCAAGTTCAGAAAAAGCCAAGACAATGAAGGCGGTGGCGGTGTCATGAAATCAGACCAACAGAAGCAGGTTTCAGCTTGAAATACTGTTGCACAGTCATTCGTTCTGCTTCCAATGGAGTAAGCCAGTGAGCAGGATACAAGAGCTCACGGGTGATCCGCAGGGAGATACACTCAGACAAGACTAGAATAAAAGCTGAGCACAATCTGGGACAAATGATGGGAGTGTTCATTGAGAGGAACCTTTAATTGGATGAAGAAATGGCTTACAGTGCTATAGGTATCACCACTTGACACGTTTATTGGTGTATTATTATTGATCTAATCCTCAGCAAAGAGCACTGTTATCCAGAGTCGCTCACACTTAAAGCAAAGCAATGTCTAAACCTAAGAGAGCAAAGAGTAATTTTTTAATGGAAAGTGACCTCAGCAGTGGAAATGGTCTAGCTATCAAGGCTGAAATCTTAAATTATCACATGTGTTTTGAAGTCTGCTTGCAGCTTGTCCACAGAACTCGAGGAGTCAGAACTCTTCATAGGATTCTTTTGTTTTTAAAACGGGCAGATTCAGAAAACTCAGCAAGTTTCCCAAGCCCCAATTCAGAAATGTTAAGGAACACGTTAAAATCCCTACCTATTTAGACTCACCAAGAGAAGGAAAAGTCTCCAAGGGTCATTTAACATTGAGATAACCTTGCCCGAGACATGCCGGAGAACACACGACTACAGATTTCTCTACTTTAAAATCGACCTACAAGGCACCCCTTTCCTGGGGTCATTTATTCTGAGGCAGGGCAAGTTATGAATTGAAGCCAGAGAAAAGAAGATAAAATATCATTAAAATTTTAAAAACAGAGGGAAAAGTTGCCATGTGTCCCATAAAGGATAAGTATAGACGATCCCCCCCCAAAAAAAACAGCTTACAGATTGGAGATTTCTCTTTCTGACAATTCCATTGAAAAGTAATTTTACCTGGTCTTAAAGAGAAGACAGTGGTGTCTCTTTATCTGATCCTCCCAGTCAAGTCCCACACCTCTATGTCCTCTAAGGATACGTGCAGGACCATGAATGTACCCGGTGACAAAGAGGTCCTACTTGCACCCAAGAGGATTTGCAGTTTCAGAACAGCTTGCGGACAAGAGAGTAGTTTCTTCTCCTTGTCAAAGGACATCAGATTGCAAATTCAAAGAAAAGACTTGTGAATTTCAATGGCATTTCATAGAGAAGGCTGAAAAGCAGAAATTCTGAAGTAAGCTGCCTTTTTGGTACTCAGAATTTTTGGGATCTCAAATAAATGCGGGATTAGAGGGAAGAGCACAGCAGGTCCTCAACTCAAGGGTAAAATAAAAGGTCTGGAAGGGAAAAAAAATAATCAACAAACTGTTTCTTAAGCCCTGCTTTAAAGATACCCTGTTCTAAAGAGACCTCAAACAGCAAGCATTACTGTGTACAAAAATAGAATAGCAAGGATGAAAAAACACAAAAAACAGTATGAAAAAAACCCTCCCAAAAATAGATGTACACAAGTTCTATTTTATATTAGTGTATATTACAAAATTCAAACATGCAGTCTCTATTTTGAATGTAGAATGCTCCAGTCCACGTGTACCAGGGATGCTGCTATGTTTTCTTTACAGCACCATCATGTGACAGGGGAAAGTCTTGTATTTTTAACTGATTTCCAACCTCTTTGCTTTTTGCCTGCGCCAGAGTCCCTTCTTTAGAGGGCCTCGTGCTGCCATCTGGCAGAGGAGAGGCTCTCAGAGCTGCTTGTCCAACAGCGTGAGGCAGCTCTTTCGACTGTGTGGTTTTGCAGCTGCCTCCCAACACCTCGGGTGCTTTAACGCTGCAAAAAGCTGCCTCCTTTTTTGCCACCACGGGACACGTCGCCGAGCTTAACGACTCCATGCAGGACCTGCTCCTCGTGGTCAGACCCTCTGTGCCAGATGGTTTGCCTTTCTCTTGACACGCTCCTGCTTGCGAAGTTTCCTGCTTTTTTTGTTTCAAATCTCTCTCTTCTTTACAGGAGGCACCCAAATGGGGGAAATCCTTTCTCTTTTCCACCTCTCCAGAACCAGACATACTGAGCTTCAAAGGGCCTAACACGCTCTGAGCAAGTGGCACTAACTGGGACACGGAGAGAGCTCTTTCGATAGCAGCGGGGACGAGCAGTGTGGAGGGCACAGGAGCTGCCGGGCTCGTTTTGCCGGTGGCCGAAACGCTCTCTCCCTGGGACGAGCTGGGCAGCTTTTCAGTACTAGGACTTTTTTGGGAAGTTTCGCTCGCTCTTCCAGGAGACAGAAAGGAGGTGCTGTGCTGTTCTGCAGGATGAAGCGTCTCCTTGTGACCCTTCTCACTGCGATCCACAGGGCTCACTGAGAGGGAAGGGCTCGCGCTTGCCGTGCCCCATGAAGAAAGTGCCAGCAGAGGTTTGGAATCCTGTTTTTTCTGACTGCTGTCTGTTAGCAGAGGGTCTTTCAGGTCAAACTTACCACAGGAGGCCCCCGAAGAGTCACCATCTTCAAGTTCCAGGAGTTTGATAGAAGGGCACTGCATATGTTCTGTGCAGTCTACTGTTTTTTGAACGGTTGCAGTTCTCCCTAGGTCTTTGATTGCTTCAGAAGACTTGTCTTTTGGACCAAGACACTCAGAAGTTTTGCTTTCTGGCAGTTTATGTTCCTTCGCAGTTGTTTCTGACCTTAGGAATGGCTTTTCTGAATTAGCTAATTTTTCTGGAGAAGTTCTTGGGGGGACCTCTGATGGGGAGGGGTGCACACTGATTTGCAGTGGTTCTGAAACAGGCTTGGCTTGTTGACTACTTCCCTTCTGCAAATCTTCTGTACCTTTTGGATCTTCAGGCAGAAAGGCATCATCTTCGATACTATCCTTGCTTTCCAATTTAGATGAAAACTTATTATCCTCATTAAAAGAATCTGAGCCTTGGTCTCCGCTGTCAGGGGGCTTGTCCAGTCTTCTCCCATCCTGACTATCTTCCGAACCATCATCAGTTTCATCTTCGGAAGAATCTACTTCTCTGATGGCCTCTTGCTTTTGCAAAGACTCCCTCCTCTCCACCCTGTCCTGTCGAATAGCACCCAACTTCCGTGAACCCGGCTTCTGCAACATCCCTTTTTCTGCTAGCCCAAGTTTGCCACCCGTTGTTTCATTCGCAGATTCTTGTAAGCTCTGGAGACTGGGATCCCTCTGGAGCATCTCCTTCTTAAATTCTGAGTGAGAGATATCCAGGCTGTGCTTACGTGAGGAGCCCAGCTTCTTCTCAGAAGAGGACAGAGAGGCAGCCAGTTTCTCGGCTGACTGCACTCTCTTCAGCAAAGGAGACCGAGGGGGCTCAGCGCTTTTGGGGCGAGAAATTTGTCTCACCAGAGGTGGAGAGGAGTGTAGTTTTACTGGAAAAGACTGAATGATACTGGAGCTGCCAATTGAGTGTCCTGGTAAAGGAGAAGGGGAGCGCTGCGGTGACGTGGACTGTGGGGTTGGTGACGGAGTGTGAGCCAGTGGTGACAAAGGGATGTTCCCCGCAGATTTGCGCCTTGGAGACCTGTACTGCCTTTGGAGCTTCGGTGCTAGTCCATGCAGAGAGCTGGGTCGGATGTGTCCAGAGCTGGCTGGAGAATTGGGAACACTGGAACTGGGAGAGCTGCTCTGGGAAGAATTGCCACCAACTTCAAAAAAGAGAAAAAAAAAAAATCAATAAAAAAAAGACCAAGATGATTAATATATATTTGGCTGGAAAACAAGTTATTGCAAAGTCAAGACAAAATGCCATGTTACCACAAAGCACTTCAGTTATATTACAAGGTAATATTGCACGGCTTCTGATGGAAAATTCACATCATTGTCACACAAGACCAGAATATAGTAAGCTCTGCTATCAGAACGCTTTTTCCGAAAAAACCCTCCATGTAGACACATCATGTGTTTCATTGCTATTCTCAAGATGCAAATCTCTTTATTCCATCAGCTGATTCAATTTTCAAATACGACTTTGCCACACTGTTTTGATTCCTTTTCTCTGAACTAATACAGAAAATGTGTCAAACTGCTACAAAAACACTGCAACTTACAACACACATTTACATCAAAGTGAAAGGACGCTGTAGTACAGCAAATGCATTCTTAAAAGGATGTATGGATTTTCATTTTTAAATGAATCAATGAACGAGAATACATCCATCCTTAAGGTAATCGACATCACAGCTGTCATTTTACTTCACAAACAGAACCTACTGCCTGCTGCTGTGCATTTTACTTCAAAAATTAATCAATAAGCAAAAATTTTCTCCAAGTTGGGGGGTTTTTTTGTGTTTGTGTGGATTTTTGTTGGGTTTTTTGTTCTGTTTCTCTTTTTACCTGAGTGTACAGACTCGGGAGTGGATCTGTAGCTCTGCGTTGGTGACCGAGGAGACAGGTTGTGCGTTGGAGAGCCAGGCACACTTTCTCCAGAAGACAGAGAGCGGTTTAGTGAAGATAAACTCCGGCTGGTGTGAAGCAGTGATGCTTGTTTAGTGATCTTCCTCAACAAAGAGCTCTTCTTCTTACTGCAGAAGAGCATTTAAAAGTTGTTTACAAGACCGATTATAAATGATTTATTTACCTTTATTGGCATATTTCAGTCAATTTTATGGCACAGTCAAAGAGAAAAAGGAAACAAAAGGGAAAGAACTACAGGACATACTTGCTGATAGGCATTATCTGCAAATTGATTTGACAAGATCTCTCTTACATTATCTTGGTTGCCATTTAATTTTCACGGAGAAACATCGTAACGAACCTTTCCTGGCCATCCTTAGTTTTGCTCTTCTTGTTCCTACGAGCCATCTTGGATTTGTAGCTGGCTTTTCGAGCTGGACCAACTTTGATGGACGTGTTTTCAAACGGCGTGGTGGAGATGGACACTTTATTTCCACTCTGTCAGAAACAAGAGACAGAGACATCGCTTAAAACATGTCTGTTTGAAGCAGATCTGCAGGCTAAGCAGCTAGACTGCTAGTTTATTGCTGCCTGCCATTTTGTAATCCTTTGTCAAACTCCATTTCCCCCTCTGCATTTCCACCTATCATTTATTAAGAAATGGTTGAGAGAGAGCCCTCTTTAGTCAGGCTTTCACAAATGATTAGCTCAGACCCCAGCTGGTAGGCAAAGCTTCCCAGAACAGATAGAACGCAGCATCTGACCTCTCCCATGGAGATCCCAACTGCCTCAATTTAATACTTGTAATACTTGGAAACTTGAACAAAGCGATATTCTGTCACCAATCTTATTCCCAGTGCTCTGACTGATGGCAGATGTGAGCATATCAGGCATTTATCATAATGAATCTGCAACACAGAACACGGCTTGTCTCACATATCTTAAAAAAAATGGTAATTCTGATTGTTCCTCTATGTGCAGTCCCAAAGACTTCTGTCTCTTGGAACGGACCAAAACTTTGGGGTTTATTTCTGTAAAAGGATTCAGCTCAGAGGAGGTATCAAAATGCAAGTCATTTAACTGGATAATTTTAAGACCAACCATTACAAAGCTGCTTTTAAATACCAGTAGGAATAATCCTTGAGAAAGCATTATTAAGAGCTAATAACATCAGCACAGCCTAAAGGCAAAAAATAAAAGTAATTTGGAAAAATTTTAAGGTATTTGTTTCTTAAAGTGATGTCTGTGGAAAGGCATACTTAAATCTTCTTAACCTTTGTCTCTACTGCTGATAAAAATGTAGCTGACGGGGCCTTACTTCTCACAGAAACTGAGTTGAGCTTGAATCTATTGCAGAAATTATTGAGATTTAGGGATCAAGTGGCAGCAATGAGTTTTTACAAAACAAGGGCCAGGCACGGTGTACATACATGTATTTCAGACAATGCTAATTAGATACCTATGGCGTTTTAAACAAGTTGGTTCATATTTTCCAAATGTAACAGAGCCACGTCCCTACCTTCAGAATCAGCTCCACCACTTCTGTGTGCACCAGTCCATGGACCGGCTCTCCGTTGACATGGGTTATCAGATCCCCTTCACGCAGACCTGCTTCGTTCGCTGGACCACCTTCCTCCACATGCTGGCAACGAGAAGAAGATGAGTGATTTCAGAAAAGGAATGTACAGAATCATTGGCCAGATCAGACCCAAAGCCCATCCATCTCATCTCTCGCTGGTGCCAGCATCAGCTGCTTCAAAGATGGGTGAAAGACACCACTGACTGGCACAGCCGAGCACAAAAATCTGCGCTCTGCTCGATCCAAGGCAGGCAGCCAGGATGGTTAAGCTGACCAAGAGACCAGTACCTCCCAAAGAAAAAGGCTTAACACGCTCCCAAAAATTTTCAGCACTCAGGAATGTTAACTAGATACCCTTGATTTCCAGACAAGCATTCAATCTTTTTCAATTTCTTTGCCATCCCAAATCCAGCATCCTTCCACATGCATGCTGGAATCCACAAAGGCCAAGATACTTCTAAATAAGACATGTACTTAGGGTGCCTACACTGCATCTCATCCCAGACAGATTTTCTTTTTCCACTTTCCATCCTTTATTAACCTATCCCAACATCAGATCTTTTCCCCCATGGACACGCTGCCTTTGCCCATCACTGTTCAGAAAGACAAGCCTCCTTTACAGCGAGGAGATAGAGCCACTTGAGAATACTGCAACTCTCCCTCTAGCCAGAAAAGACTACAAATCAGTATCTTGGTAAACTCAGCATTTTTCAAGGAAAGCAGAGAGGAGCAAGGGAAAAATGCAGCTTCAGATTATTTTTCTAGGTAAGAATGAGTGCTAAATGATAACCAAAGCATATGAAGCCCAAACTGTCTAACGAACACAGAGATACAAGGAAAAAAATGAACCACCTTTACCCTGACGCCATTCTCCTCAACTACACAACTCAAACAACACCGCTTCAGGGAGCGGATTACTCCTAGAAGTCATAACGTTAACAAAAAAGGAACACAGAGATCAAGCACCAGAAATAATGGGAAGGAAGAGATACAGACATGGAAACCAGACCTTTTAGCATAGTGCACAACTAAGCCAAGAGCGAAATCCCATGGCAATCAGCATAGCAGCAGCGATGCTTTAAGGCTTGCAATCAATTCCAAGCGACTGCTTGGAAAACCCCAGCAGACCAAACTGATCCAAAGCAGGCTATAATCGCTAACGCAGGTCTGAATAAATTAGCTACGACTGGCCCTCATGCAACAACCCCAATTAAAAAAAAACAAGGGTATGTACACAGAAACATGCTATAAAGTATGTGCTGCAGGTGGAAGAAGGTGGATCCATGTAACCAGGGAAGAAAGAAGGAAAGAAAGGTTGCTG
Source organism: Thinocorus orbignyianus (assembly GCA_013400375.1). Classification (NCBI taxonomy): domain Eukaryota; kingdom Metazoa; phylum Chordata; class Aves; order Ciconiiformes; family Thinocoridae; genus Thinocorus; species Thinocorus orbignyianus. Next base: position 663,717 of record VXBW01000945.1, read on the forward strand.
TGGTTCTGTCATGGGCTTGAAAACCGCTACAGGTAAAACCCAAAGCGCTGTTATTTATTTAAAGGGTTTCCCCCACCCCAAAGAGGTGACTTTGGGTTCAGATAAGGAAAGAGAAAACAAGGTGGCAAAATACAATTTATAAAGCGAAATCCCACAACCATGGCTAAAGGTATTTCTGGCCCCAAGGGTATTCTTTGTAGAAAAGCAGAGACATACCCAGACCATGTGATGCACAGTGTAGATATCACTGTCACCCATATAGACGCGAATGGCACGGAGAGTGAAACCGTATTTCTTTCCAGCCCGATGGATGATGATTGGTGGTTTCAGGTTTGCGATAGCAGGAGAAAAGTCGCGGCTGGGTGAGGAGTCCCTCGAAGATGGGTTGGAGGATAGAGAATGAGGTGACATTGGACTGGCCAATGGAGAACACGTGTGGTGATCTACAGTGATGACACAAAGGTGAGCAAAAATTAGGAAACCAGGCCTCCAAAAGAGAGAAAATTCTTGTTAGAGAACAGCTAGGACATCATCTCTCCCAATGCTCTTAAAGCTGGTGGCACCCACCAGAGCTGGATTTGCCTGCAGCTTCAACTATTTCATGCTTCAAAAATACAAAAATTGGTAGAGTTTTCGAAAAGTACATTTGGAGGTGTGTACTTGATCCAGCAGCACTGCTCGCCTAGAATTATGGTTGGGTTTAAGTCTCCTCTTTCAGGGACTTACAACCCATGATAAGTATTTCCTCTAGGCACAATCCTGGAACACCCCATTTCAAGGTTATCATATAACATATCTCCCTCCAGAAGATCAAATAGTTTCCAGATCTTGGTGCAAGTTACATGCTAGTGCTGAGAGAAATCAAAATCAGTTACCATTAAAACTCCCAAAAAATCAGTAGGCAATCAAGACAGCAACTACACCAAGGTAGTTTTGGTAGAGCTTTAAATTCATGGGGGCAAAAATGTTTAAACCTAAGAAATTAGCTACTCAGGGGACTTTGCTACTGAGAAACAGTATCACAAGTGTATTTTAGAGTGCGTTTCCCAAACAACCAGCCAAGGGTTGGTCTATCAGCTGGACTACATGACTCTGCTTACTAGTGGAACAACATCCAGTTTTAAAAACACAAAGCAAATATAGAATTTCCCTTTTAAAGTGAAGCTGGTCAACATCAGTAAAATAAACCCAAAGAGCAGGAATATTAAATCTAGCTGTAAAAGGTAATCCCTAACCCATTAAGAAACACCGGCTGAATCGCCCAGTACGTATTTATTTACCTGGCAGATGACAGCAGTTCTGGAGGAACCTTTGCTGGGTGATTAAATACACATTTAAGAGATTTTCATGAGGGAGTTTATAGTTTGAAAAGCAACCAACGCCCAAAACACAAGAGATGTAACGCGCACCGCCACAAGGGTGCCCAGAAGCAGTCACACACCTCCAGCTCCCCATCTCGAGGGGCTGCAGGTACTGCTCTGCCAGTGGGTTCTGCTGGGTTGGCACCCGTGGCCCAGCACCCGTGGCCCAGCTGCAATTCCCTGCTCCCATCTAAGCAGGAGTAGGCACAGCCCTGGAAATACAGCGAGGGCTTATCCTCTGGCAAGAAGGACAAAGTCCTTTTGGGGAGAGCCTCCTGCTGAACCGGTCTGTCACAGCTCAGCATGGTTGGGCTGTTCACCAGAAGTTACCACCTGGTATTAGGAATTATCAAGGAAAAAGAACTGGCCAACAAAGTAAGATATCCAGCGTCAACTTGCTTTGCGAGTTACTCACGCTGTTAAATTCTTGAACACTCGGTCTCAACCAAGTTATTCAGAGTTACTGAAACCTCCCAGTGCCTGAAGGCACCAGACACATTCAGTTCCCAAACAACGCTGTAGTTAGCATGTGACCCCCAAAAAATAGTACCTCGAGGGTTAAAATCCTTACGCGTCTCTACACCTTCTTCCCACACCATTGTCTAGAGACCAGCTAGGAGCCAATTTAAACAAAACTGGGGAGAGAATCAGGCCCAGCTGCCATTTGCAGAAGCTGCAGTCAGACCACACACACAAGGCTCCTGTCTGTGGCAAAGCAGTATTCATTATCCTGCCGAGCAGTAAATATTAAACCGATTGTAAAAGTTAGATCTCTCCCCTCCTGCCAGCGAGGGCATTATTCCAGGAGAGCCAAGGGGGAGGATCTGTCTGCAGACCTTTTCGTTTAGTGCTTGCAGATTCTGACAATGCCTCACTCGAGGCATTTCTTACCTGAGGGAATCAGGAGAGACAAGGCAGTAGCGGATGCCGATTTAATCACTTTATTGACAGGTCTTGAGGTACGTTTTTCCCCTGATTCCCCAGAGAGCAACCTGTGTCGTGCCCGCCGCACTGCCAAATCGCTGATGGCTTTTGGAGTGGTAAAGTCTGGGCCTTCATTGCTATTACTGCGAGCGCGTGGATCAGAGAAATCTGCAGTGCTCCCAGCTACAGTTTAAATTAAAACAGATTAGAACCACAGGGAATTCCTAACAGTCTATTCCCCTACAGGCAAAATACATTAAATCAAAGTCATGTTTACATGAAGTCCAAGAGTAAATTTTCCTAAGAAGAAACCCCAGGGCTTGAATTTTTATTTACAGAAATGGTGTGATTCTGAATACAGAAAATTAGCGGCTTCTGTTCTGTTGGAAAAGCTCACTAATGAAATCACGTTGCTCTGTAGCAGTTACACGAATCCTAAAGCTGCGGTGCAGTTCTGCAGACAAGCCATTTCAATGGCATTGTTCACAGATGAAAACAGGTTTATGGGAAGTGCTCCAGTTTTACAACCAGCAAGAACTGTCAATCTTTAAGTTAAAACTGCCTGTAATAGAAGAGCCAGCTTCTACTGGAGTTGCACATAAAAAAAAAAAAATCTACTTTAAGAGAATACTACGGTACTAAAGTCAGGGGAAGTAAAAATGTGGATTGTAAAGGTAACCTTAATTTGCCCCCTTCTGTGCACTGTTGCAATTTAGTCTTGAATTACTTAACCTGCCATACTTATGTATAAAATGCAAAGTAATCTTGAAAATCAGACTGGGCGTGCAACAGCAGATGCTGGGGGTCCTGTACTCAAGCTTAGTGCCTTAGTTCCCCTTCTGATACCTTAAAGGGGCACTGTGAAAATACATTAATTAGAATTTACAAGGTGCTCAGAAATGAAAGTGGTGAGCATCACAGCAAGTCCACGAGGGAAATTAATCATTCTGTCTTCAAAAGCAAATTTTAAGCAGCATACAATAAATAAAGCCTAAGGGCCACATTTTGAACAATGAAGACAGAACAAAACATTGATCATCGTTATTTAAGTGGGCACCATTGCTCTGCATACTAAGTAAAGCAGGAAGTACCATGAAAATAAAAATTCAAAGCACTATTCCCATAGACCTCAGTACCAGATGCCAGTTCCAACATTTATCAGCCACAGAGTTTCAAATAAGGCTCCCAGACAATGAGGAGCCCAGAACTGGAGGCTGCGTGTGAATAGGCTGCGATATGCATTACAGGCGCACTCTGAGACAGTGACAGGAAGGAAATTCTTTTCTTGCAGTCCCCTGCCTCTGACTTAACTTCACAGGCTGGGGACACTGAAGCAATGGTATCTCTGAATCCCATGCACTGGATTAAAGACTGCTCAAATGCATCAGGTTCTGGGGAGCAGGCTGCCCAGGGAAGCTTCATTTTTGCTTATTTCAACTTGTAGATATTCAAATTTGCAATGACAGCATTCTTGCAATTTTTAATAGCACATCTCTAGGCTTCTAGCATGAAATTGAGAAACTAAGGTTCCACCAGGGCACTTATGTCACCTGAGGACGTGGTAGCTTCCTCAACTTCTACACCTTTTCCTATGGGTTAATGGAGTGCGAGATGGCAGCACCCCAGGCCTCCTCCGGGAGGACGAGCCACAGAGGGGGAACTCTGACAATTTTGGAGGAAATTTCACAGACTGCATTGCAGAAGAGGAGTAATGAGATGTGGGGATCTTTGGCTTTACTCTAGTTGGGAAGCAAATTTCCTCTAAGGCATTTCCACCTTCTGCTACCAATTCACCATCACATCTGCCCAGTGCCCTCCATCTTGTCATCTTGCTGCCACTCTGACTCTTTGCTCAGTACCCCTGACCTCTCCTTTCCATCCTCAATGCATCCACAATTGGCCATTTGTTCCCAGTTTGCCCCAGAAACTTGTTTCTTCTTTTCTTACATGGTTAGTCCTTGGTCTTCAACGCTACAGTCTAGTTCTTCCCATAAACATGTCTTCTTTCCCAAATACTATCTCGCCAACTTTCAATTCCACTTCCCCACTCTCTTGCAATAGTCCGATTTCCTGTTTTTTCCTCCTTACTACTTCCCACCAGTTCCCAGCTCTGGCTTTCTCTGTACTGAGAAACAGGCAGTTTCACCCTCTGCCTCCGCTCTGCACTGCAGAAGCCCAGGGCACCATCCCACCAAAGGTCCAGCTCAGCCCAGTGCTGGAGAATGGCCTCAGGATGGACGAAGCTTCAGAGAAGTCAAATGCTGACTTCTAAGAGTCGCTCTGCTAAACCTACGCTGCACTTTTTTAAGTGTGCAACTTGGCTAAATTTTGGGATATTTGGCTGAGACAGCAAACAGCACGTCCCTGATGCAAACCTCAGTTCCCTAGCAAATTTTAAGACTCAGCTCCAAACTAGAGCCTTTCAGATAAATAAAATCATAGGAAGCAGGGATCTTTTAGTATGGTTGAACACCCATATTCTCCAGCTCCAAGTCAGCAGTGATCTGCTTTGACTATTGATTAACATAATGCTGCCTCAGGCAGGCACCCAGTAAGTGGGAACAGATCATATAGGTCTCAAGCATGAAAAAGTCTTAATCAATTTGAAGTGGAAAGACTGAAATAAAAGATGTGATTTTGAAGAAATAAACCACCAATGTTATTTTAAAGACAAGCACAGCCACAAAACTATACCAAGACAACCACTTAGCATCAGACGTTTACATCACTCCACATCCAAATTCACGGTTTCACAGTTAACATCTGCAAGCTAACAGGGCTTTCTAGGGGACCATGACACCATCCCACCGAGCACGTACCTGTCAGCGTTGAGGTGCTGCTGACAGCTGTGGAGGGGGTGGTGGGTCCAGCATCACCTTCCAGCTGCAGCTCTTGCTCCAAAGGCTGTTCCGGAATGGGCACAGGCAGCCCCTCTCGCGACTGCACAGTGGATAGGAGCATCCCCTCAGACTGGGGCCTTTTGAGAACAGTTCCCTCATCCTCAGCGGAGATGGCAAAACGGGGCATATCAAGGAGGCCTGAGCAACGTCGGCGGATGGTCAAGGGCGGACTGGAGTCGCTCTCCGTGTGCGAGGATTCAGACATAGACAAGCGTTTCCGCAGTCTAAGAGAGAAAACATCACAGAGCCCCTCAGCTGAATTAGGAGGGATAAGGAATCATAGAATCATAGAATGGTTAGAGTTGGAAGGGACCTTAGAGATCATCAAGTTCCAACCCCCCTGCCATGGGAAGGGGCACTTCCCACCAGACCAGGTTGCTCAAAGCCCCATCCAGCCTGGCCTTGAACCCCTCCAGGGATGGGGCATCCACAACTTCTCTGGGCAACCTGTTCAGTGCCTCACCACCCTCATAGGAAATAATTTCTTCCTACTATCTAATCTAAATCTCCCCTCTTCCAATTTAGAACCATTACCCCTTGTCCTGTTACTAGACTTCCTGACAAAGAGTCCCTCTCCAGCTCTCCTGTAGCTCCCTTCAGATACTGGAAGGCTACAATAAGGTCTCCCCAACTTTAAAAGAGAACTTTAAAGAGAGAAAACAACACACAGCCCCAACTCACACATCTGAAGCCAATTTAAGGTGAAGTTAGGAGACAGAACTACATCATCAGGACTTAAAACAGCAAAGGCTTCAGGGCATCACCTAGTCTGTATCACCAATATATTCTGTTGCTAAGCTTCTAAGAAAGGAAGGAATAAACCCAAATTCTGGACATTCATATATTTTACTGACATTTTTATGAGAACTCAAGATTTCTATTGATATTCTGAAATCTAGAAGCTTTGGACTTTCCTAATGGTTTCTCTGGTGACAAATGACAGAAGTCTGGCAACACCAGACTTCGGATTCCCTGATTTTTTAGAAAAAATCTGCTGTTGGTACATCTCCAACATAATTAGCACTTCCACAAATAAAAGCTTTACTTAACATTAGAATCCTTTTCAGTTCATTTTAGAGTATTTACTATAAATTTAGAGGATGTTAGTACTTAATTAGACACAGTTAAGGACTATAGCACTTCTACACATTCCTTTTCATCTGTTTATTCCAGTCTTCAGGCTTCACCTGTGGAAATGCATCATATGAAGTATTCCCGACATAACACTGGTCATAGAAAGTTTTGGCAGAGGTTGGTCTTTCTCAGATGCTATGAGAAAGCAAAAAGCCTTAGTTCTGCAGAACTTACATTTCAGGAGACCCAATCACCCAGCTTCGGTCTCGACTCTTCAAGCCACCAAGGCTGTCCAGCCGGTCATCTTTTTCTTCACTCAGACTCCTTTTAGTCGGTGGTGGAGTCTTCCTCTCCTCGTGGATGGAAAGACGTTCCATGCTACTGTACACCTGCACACAGCAAAAGATCCTTCTGTACAGAGAAAACAAACCTCTGTGGCCTTTTCTGATCAAGGGGCATAAACTCTTCTCAAAATGAAAGATTCCCCAATAGCATGAACTTGGCAATGTTGTTTGACTAAGTAACACAGCGCAGATGTGACATGCTCCAACTGTGCCATGGAGGGAAGGGGAAAAAACAAAGCTTCAGAAATATGAAAGATGCTTTCCCACAACGGCACCCAATGTCTTTCCTCTGACAGTAGCCCAGCACACCACAGAAATACCATGATCTTTTGAAATTACTTGATTTTTGTTCTTAACGATTCCCAAATCTAAGAAGAGATATTTCTAAAGCAGGCTCCACAAGTCTTGAAGGCTGGCATCTGGATCTTGAAATCTTACTACACAAATTCAATTCGGTGATAGGCATCATGCTCATGACCCCATTTCATTATCGTCAGTCTATCAGCATTGCCCCAAGCTTATTTCAGAACAAAAAAGTCCTGCCCTCCTCAAGGAATCTACTATAATGCTGACAGCTTAATGAAAGTGCCTTTCTTGGTTTTACAGCCGTCTTTAAATAATTAAATGATTAAGCAAAAAAATCCATCCTTTTAAAACTACACTTGACTGTGGACCTAATTTACATAAGAAGAGATTAATGAAAATAATGTTATTAAAAATTCAGAGCATCAACAAGATAACTATTAATAAATCATATGGCTGAATTGTCAGACAAGAATTTCAAAATATAATGAGCCTTTTATGCCTCCCACATTACAAATGCTGTATAATTTTCCCAGTCTTAAAATAAATTCATTAAAAGTGAACTTTTTCTCTTTGTGGCAAAAACACTGAACCCTAAAGAAATGCTTCAGTCTAACAGATGAATAATACTCATGGTGAGAAAAGGCAGGAAAAAGAAACAAGAAACGTACTCATGAGAACTTTTTCAAAACCTGAGCTAATCCTCAGGTCCAATTTTAAACATACTTTTGGTGATGCAAATCAGGAGCAACTCCATAAAATTAATGGTAACTGTTACTTAAGCCATTGTAGCCCAGCTAAGGATAAAATAAACTCTGAAGTGCTGCTTCAAAATTGACTTCAAGAGTGGAAATCTGCAGGAACCGTCACGGAAAAATGAAACAGCTTTCAGAGACTGTAAGTAAAATTCCTACTCCCATCTCATCAAGAAGAGGGAAATACTATTCATTGAGCGGGCTGTTGTCAAAACAGCGTTTCTTCTCCCTTCTGCCCCTCCCCAACCACATTTTGTTTTACCCACACCAATAACAGAGTTGTACGGATTTGTAAGGTCCGCAACCCCAGCTTTTTATTTCAGATCACCTGAGTGAGTGAGAGACCTGCACAGACCTGAGTGAGGCATGCTGAATCCAGAAAGCATGGCTAGAGGGGACCTCTTCAGGCTTTTCTGTCCACTTCCCCACCTCAAAGTAGAACCAGCTCTCTTGTAATCATCTGACAGATGTTTCTCCAACTTGTTCTTAAAAGCTGCCAGTGACGGAAATGCTACAAATTCCCTAGAGAACCCGCGCCAGTGCTTAGCTATTGTTCAACATTGGAAATGTTTTCTTATTATCTGTCCTATACCTCCTTTGTGTCCATAATTTCACAGTAGTTCTGGGTAGAAGACCAGAAGACCAACATACCCTTTCCCTCTAGCAGTTATGTATTTGGAAAGATATTAGGCTTTATGATTTGTAGATCTTGGACCATCTTGTTGCCTTCCTCTGGACTCTCTTTTACTGGTGCATATTTAAAGAACATTGCCCCGAACCAGAGAGAGTACCTCAGCTCAGGCCTTCCTACTGCTAAGCAGATGGATAGGATTTCTTCATTTGCCTTACTGAAAATATTCGTGCTCACCCAGAATGGTAAATGTCTTTTTGCTTCAACAATTTGGCACTTCTAACTCATGACGCACTAAATGCCCAGATCCTGTCAAAAACAGAAAAGGTGACAGAAACTGTCACCTTTTGTTCCTTGGACTGTATTTGAGACAATGAACAGCAGAGATGAAAACTTCACCTGTGCTCTTACTGCATGGGATTCCTTTGATTTTAGACCATTATTTCAAAATGTCAGAATTGATTTTTAATACCATCTTGTTACCTACTGGAAGACCCTTTCAAAATGACACCATTTTGATAGCAAATAAGCTTTGGACACACTCTATGCCAGCATCCAAATCATTAGTAAAAACATCAAACTGTATCAGATGCCGGAGAGACCCCTGAGCATTAGTGAAACACCAGGAAATACAAAATTTCATTCTCCAATTATTCTTGTACTCACCTTCTAACAGGCCACAAATTACCATAGAATAAACAACATACAGTTTTTCTTTCCTCAGTGAATACTAAACACCATGAGATTCCCACATAACATCTGCATGATTAAAATCTACCCCATATAAAGCAATGAAACTGTGTTCCTCATGAGTTCTTTTCTTTCGACAAGCACCTACCTTGCTGAACCTCGGTGAGCATGAGGAAAATTGCCGAATTTCCACATGATCATCATCATTAGTGTCCTCCTCTTCTTCTGAATCCAGGTGTTGATACCGTTCTGAACGGGCTGTGAAGACGACACAGCACATTTCATCAGTGTGAGGAGTGTTGGCAACTCTCACACTTCAGACACTGCATGCTTACTCATGAACAGTCTTCACACCAACCCGTATTTGTCTACATACAAAGAATTTTCACACACCACAAAGAGTATTTTCCTTAATACTGCAACATACACAGCCAGTTTTGATCATCCTGTACAATTAGCAGTGAAAAACACCTCCTTCCTACTGAATTTATTTTATATCATCAGCTATACTCTATTCTATAAGCAGCTGATACTCAGCAGGTGTCTAATCCTGCAGACCCTTTGTGGTAAGAACATTTCTTTCCTATGGCAAACAATCATAGGGAACGAAACACGGAAAAAAATGCACTGTCCCAGTTTACAATAAACAGCTTTATAGTTGCACAAAGTCTGTCCTGCACACATGCATACAAGCTTTCTTTAAAAAATAAAAATATTTACCCCGCAAAAATATTTCCTCTTCTGCCTCCTACCACTAGAAAAAAGGATTAGATTTTGTGAAAGAAAATGGGCAGGCAGCCAATATGCAAAGCTATTTTTTAATGCAAAAATCTAAACTGCCTCCAAAGAGATTTTGTGCTTTGAGATTTGCAGCACTGGATTTCTAAGCCAGACACATTGGATTTTGCAGGGCAGGCATTAATAAGTTTGGCTACAGAAAGCTGATAGCTATAATGAGCCAAATTTCCTGCACTGTGTCAGCCAGAAAGCTACTTTTGTAAATTCTAAAATTTTCTGCATTAGGGTTTATAACAGCAACGTCAACTCTTATCAGTGTCTATGCAAGATATTGCCTGATGTGAGAATTCCAGCCTTTATAAAGGGCTTACATCAAAGTCACCCCGATAACCTGCTGAGCACGACTGGGCACCGGGGGAGTTTGCCATCGCTCCTACTTGACAAACGCAGTGATTTGCATCATTGAACACAACGTGGTGCTTTCACCCAGCAGGATCTGCTCACAGCTGCTGTGCTGAGCCTCCCCCAGTCACTGACCCCATCCAGTGATCAGAGCTTGAATTCCATGTCCACTAAGTTCAACAAGCCAGGAGGACACACTGCCACCTCAGTTTCTACATGTACTGAGGTTACATTGGTACAACATACATGAAACCCCACACATACCTCTGCCCTCTCCGCACAGCTTGACTCAAATTGCTCTCTGCACTGAGTACGTGGAGATTTCTCCATCGATTCCTCTCTCCATCCTACTGTTCCATCCAACCCCTAACCTCAAAACATCTTCCCCAAACTGAGAGAGAATTATCTAAATGGGATCTCTGTTTTTGCAGCATGGTGGCCAAGGGGCTGGAGGCAGGCTGCTCTCTCCATCCCTGCACCCCGAGTAAAGCATGGGAGCAGACAAAAATGTCCTTCATATGGAGTCAGAGAGTCCCACTGACTTGGGAGAAGGACGGAGGAGATTCCATTGAAGTATGGCAGAAATGTCCATAGCTCAGGAGACTGAAATAGCCCAATATCACCCTGCACTGCAGCTGAAAGACACCCCCCCACACCCCCTGACCAGTGACAAGCAAAGCCCTTTCCACCTGTTTGGGTCCCGAAGTCAAATGAGAAAGGAAAGGAGCGGAGGTTCTGGGGATAGAGACCTCCTCATCCCTCACATGATGCTCCACCCACCCTTCTCTCCCAAGAGCATTTACTCTGTCTGATGCTTATCTGGATTACCAGGAACCTTACATAGCACTGATACCAGGGCCGCTCCCAGACATCTAATACACACCAGTCAGGCACTTCGCTTTACATCCCATTAGAGCTAACAATACCAAAAAAAACAGGTGCTACACTTTCAGTGAAAATAATTTAAATTACTTTAAATCTCTTATGAATTTTCCCTAATTTCCTTTGACTCTGTCCTGCATGACATCCTGGTCTCAAAGTTGGAATGTCATAGATTTGATGGATGGACCACTCCATGGATAAGGAACTCGCTGGATGGCCACTCAAAGGGTTGTAGTCAACGGCTAAATGTCCAAGCGGTGGCCAGTGACGAGTGGTGATCCTCAGGTGTCAGTACTAGCACCAGTGCTCCACCTCTGCTGGAGACATGGACAGTGGGATAGAATGCACCCTCAGCAAGTTTGCCGATGACACCAAGCTTGGTGGCACAGTTGACACGCTGGAGGGAAGGGATGCCATCCAGAGGGACCTGGGCAGGCTTGAGAGGTGGGCTANCTGAAGGGAGCTACAGGAGAGCTGGAAAGGGACTGTTTGTCAGTAAGTGCAGTGACAGGACAAGGGGTAATGGTTTTAAACTGGACGAGGGGAGATTTAGATTGGATATCAGGAAGAAATTCTTTCCTGTGAAGGTGGTGAGGCACTGGAAAAGGTTGCCCAGAGAAGCTGTGGCTGCCCCATCCCTGGAAGTGTTCAAGGCCAGGCTGGATGGGGCTTTGAGCAACCTGGTCTGGTGGGAGGTGTCCCTGCCCATGGCAGGGAGGTTGGAACTTGATGATCTTTAAGGTCCCTTCCAACTCTAACCGTTCTATGCTTCTATGTATTTGTCTTCATGGTTTGAGTTTTATTTGAGGGTTTTTTTAAAAAAAACTTTCATTGGCTGAAAATGGTCAGTAGGGGAAGATAATATTCCTCAAAACCTCATGGAAGTTGGATATACCAAATGCTTTGGAAGTACTGTAATAAACCCAGCATAGCAACCGCAGCACCTCTCACTGCAGAGCCACGGCTGGCAGGACCACAGGCATCAGTGAAAGGCCAATTGACTTCAGCAGCCACATTTTTTTTCATTTAAAATTCACTTGCTTTCTGAGAAAACTTACTTGGCATTCAACAGGAACTTTTTAAAGCAACTCCATCAAGTGTTATATGCAATTTCTAGCAATGACATATCTATAACAATTTAAAAAATGAAACATGCACAAAAAATACGATGCTATTTAGGTTGAATCTTTAGTCTTACTGTCAAAATAGCTTGTGTCATCCTCAGATTCCAACTGTGGGATGAATTCAGCTTTCTGCCGAAGTAATCCATTCCAGTCCAAATCTTTAAAGAACCGATGCTGCTTCACTTCAAAGGCACTACCTGAAATAAGCATCTTTTATTGCAGAGTATTTCTTTCAGCATTTGCGTAACAAGAAAAACAAACCCTCAAAGTATCAAGAGCCTAAGAGAATATACTCAAGAACACTTAAGTCACACATTTTTCAGGAATTTTGAGAAATTAATTTTATCAAAGTGGTGATGGAGGATAAAATCCGAACAAGATTTCCTCCTTCTCACCTCCTCTTCCTCTTTAATGACAACACATGACTAAACTGGCCGAAAGACAGCATCTGTTGCTACAGTCCACGACAAGTTGTGAGATTAAGAACTAGTCAACATCTTAATTTAAAATTTCCAAACTCTAAATACCATCCAAATGAAGAGAGCAAACTCAGAAAGGTACTTAGCATGTGCGTGGCTCCACTCTCATGAATAAACTCATTCAATGTGCTTAAAACAAGGCAGGGGCTTACGCATCTTCCTGAATTAGTCTCTTTTGTTCTTAACGTCAGAAGCTTGGCTACCCAGAAGGAAAAACTAAAGATTGTGTGTCTCCTAGTATATGCATTTTTTTCCAAATGAAATTAATATTCATAGATGATGCTATTCTATTTTTAAAAAGAGAACAGCAGAGGAAAAGAGATAAAAGGTTAGTTGAGTGCCACTGGCACTATGAGATGCCAAGTGGAACAGCAGCCTCAGCATTACAGGTATATAAGAAATCAAAAAAAAAAAAAAAAATCAGTCCTTCAACTCATTTTATAAGGCAAGAAACTCTACATCTTTTCCATGACAGCAACATCTTTCAAGTACATGGATTTGAAGTACAGAAGAACATGCGAAAACCATCTGACATCATTATTCATTCATGATCTATTCATCCCCCTTGTGTGCACATGTGTTAAGTCTGCTGAATACATGTGCCTTTTGGAATGGTTATATATATAAGCATTTAATTTATCCTTAAAGTGTAGTTTCCAATTGAAAATCTAAACTTAAGTCAAATCAGTGAAACAGACAACCTGTGCTGTGAAGCTGCAATGTTGCATAAATTACTTTAAAACAAGAGCATAGCTAGAGATTATTTATGGTTATTTACTATCAGGAAATGAGAAGTGTTGACTTGTAAAACTTTAAAGTTGACATTATAATACAGAAAGATTGACATACGCATCTGACTTTGCCAAAGTGATTATTAGACTTTGTTGCATATGCTTGGAGAATTGTACCATCCAGGCCTCTAGGAATAGGAAAGTTTTCATTATTACACCCAGGAGTTCACATCCATGCAGGGGATTAAGCCCCTAGTCAAAGAGAGCTTCAAAGGAATCTGATTATACACTGCTCAAATGGAGACACTACCCTCAAGCCTTTAATGGAACAGCATACATTTGAGCAGTTTATGTTGCCAAGTTGATGGTGTTCTCGTCTTGTTTCCCAAACAAGACAGTCATATCTGTCTGGCTCATGTACAATCTAGACTAGTTCTCTCAGCTGCAACACACAGGATTCACTGAACGCCATATAAACTGTTCCCCAGCTCTAGATGAGCATTTTTCAAGGTGGGCAGGTGTGCATCGCTGGAGAGGTAGCTTCTTTTCCTGCTTCTGGTCTCATACATTCCTATGCACAAGGTTCCTACCTGTTCCCATTCGTTCCAGAGGATTTTGGCGGAGAAGCTTAGAAATGAGGTCCTGGGCATCTGGCGGCAGTGCGTCATCACCCTCTGGCCAGGCAATTTCATCTGGAGACAAAAAGAGACTTTAAGTTTTCTACCAGCTTCACAACCAATTTGAATAACCATTCACATTCCTGTACTGTAAAACGCAGTGTTCAGTGCTGCCCCAGAATCGTAAATACCTTGAATTCAGCAGCTTGCATACTTAATATAATTCAAGCACTGACATTTTCCAAAATGCATAAAATTCAGCATCAGCTAAAGCTGCTGTCAATCCAAGCACTGCTTGTGGAGGGAAAAAAAAGCATTAAGAACTCTATTAATAAAGTATGAAATGGGACTTCCACGACAATCCATAAACAATGACACTGACAATACTGCGGCTGTATCTCGTGTCCGCACATTCCATGCTCATTACACTTGGAACAGAGAGAACAGAGAGAACAATTCACAGGTAACGATTTCATGCATCACATTTAGTTCTTTGCCGAAACTTGCTTTTTACAAAAGACATTAGCCAAGTGCATTAAATATTTATTGTTTTGGAAAGCATTCCCAATAGGAAATGTTTTCACTGGTATATTTGAGAGAACACAAAGCAATTGTTTGTCCAGCTCCAAGCAGGATAGGTTTAAAAAGCCACAAGACAGGAAGGTACCAAGAACAATGGTTTCAATGTGTTTTGCATAGAATTTCCTTTTTATTTCATTTATACAATTACTAATTGACTGAAATCTGCACCCACAGAAGCAATAGCCAAAATCAGACTGAATTAGACCTGTTGGCTGCCGCTCCTTTCATACTCTCCATCATTAAAGTTAAAAGGCAAAACAGAAAAATCCCCAAATATTTTTCCCCAATCCCACAAGGATTTGCACAACTCCCATACCATGCACAATGACAGGACTATCTAGTAAGGTGCTAAGCAACTCAACAGCTTTCAATTGCTGGAATCAGATGGATGCTACTTTGACACAGAAAGATAAATATTTTAAAACTAAAGCCCACTATTTTATAGCTAGTCTGTCTCGATTAATTGTGGATCCTGAGTATTTTCAAGGTTTTACTTCCTGGCACACTTTGAAACCCCTTCAGAACCAGAATAGAAACCTACCACTGATCACTTGTCCAAACAGCTCTTCAGGTGTGTCCCCAAAGAAAGGAACGCAGCCGACTAGAAACTCGTACAAGATGACTCCCATGGCCCACCAGTCCACGGGCTTCCCATAGCCCTGGCGCAGGATCACTTCTGGTGCGATGTACTCCGGAGTTCCACAGACCTCAAAAGAAACACACAAGAAAGTAAGAAACCTACAAACTGCCAAATTCACATCAAAGCTTTTTTTTTTTTTTTNGCTTTTTTTTTTTTTTTCTTTTTTTCTTTTTTTCGTTTCCTGCTCAGAGCTTTACAAGGAATGTTTTGTCACTGACCCCTTCATGCTGTGAACCACTTCCATGGAGCAAGAGACCATATAGGAGGAACACATCACCTGCACTGAAATGATATCAGATACTATGAAATGTTCCTAGTGTGGACATGCCAGCTAAGTAGTCTTTGGTGCATGTATAGTAAAGCATATGGGGAAAAAAAGTGTATTCTGTGTGTATAGATCTGTCTGCTTGATGGATGTCTACTGGCACAGCTACAACTATCGGGAACTGAGTTTTGACAAACCTCTCACATCTCTGTGCTCGCAGAATTTAGTTTCACAGATGCAGAATTAGCAGCACAGCATGATCACACACTTCAGCATTTTAACTTGGGAGGTACGGCTGGCACAGACAATGGTTACAGAAATCACTTTGGAAGTTCTAAGTTGCCTGGGGCTTAGAAGTAGCAGCAATAACAAAATAGTTGTAAGAATATAATACTACAAAGTGGAAGACCTTGATCTAGTGACCAAAGAGAGCTCCCGTGAGAAAAAACAACATTACCCAGAAGCAAAGGAATACCACAGCATGACTATGAGTTAATACTCGGCACAGCTGAAAAAAAATGATATTCAGCTGTGATCCTAGGCATTTTCAGAAAACAGAAGGATTTTTTTAACCCCACTGTACAAAGCACTGAGTGAGCCTGCATCCAGAACGCTATTGTTCCTGTCAACTATGCCCAGGAAATATCAACTCAAGCTGAAAGAGGTGCATGGAAATGCTATTCACTCATCAAAGGAAAATCTAACCTGTTATCTAGAAGAACTTAGCTGGTTAAGCCTAGCAAAATGAAGACTAAGGAGAAAAATGACCCTTAGTAAATATCACAGGGATAAACCCCAATGTTTAGGCCATCAGACCGAACTACAAGAAGAAACCTATAGGAACTTGTCATGAACTTTCTAAGCACCAGAAGGGGGAGACCGTGGAACAACCTTCCAGTAAAATCCACGTTACCAACTTCTGATCACACCTGTCTTGCTGCCTCGGCCAGACATTCAATATCCTAAACTAACAGCTGAAGTGTGTCACTCCAAAATAAGAAGATGAAATAACAAACACCACCAATTTATGCACAAATATGAGAAAAGACTTGTCTCTTTTCCTCCCATTCTACAATGCATAGCACAGCATTGAAGCAGAGAGGGAATGCTACAAACTCTGATTCTATCCTGAGACAGAATCCACATCTCATGCCACTTCAACAGACAACATTTTTCAGCTTACCTGCTTGTCCAGGAATTCCCTGGTATCCTTCTCAATGTGTCCCTCATAAAGATTAGTTGTAAGACTCATTAAGCCAATTTTAGACAGTCCAAAGTCTGTCAGTTTAATGTGACCCATGGAAGTTATCAGGAGACTAGGAGGAAGAGAAGCAGCAAAATAATCAAACATTCAATTAATTGTTTCCCAAAAGCAATTTAAAAAAAGAACAACACAAGATCATGCTAAGCAAGTTCTCAGTGTTATGTCCTCATCAAACACCTGGCAGGAACCCACTAGGCAACTGAATATCACAGAGCAGCCACGGCAAGTAGAAATGAGACTACCTTCTGCCATAATTTCATCAGCATAACAACAGCTTTGAGGTAACATCTGAAGATGTTCTTCCCATCCTTTCTCAATGTCTATCTGGTTCTACATCAGTAGCAAGAGACTCCACAAAATCTCCCACACGTCAGATGCCATTGAAGATCTCCACTGTCTCTAGCCCCCATGTCCTCTTGCTTGTGGAGAAAGCCCCTGAAGAACCCTGGTTCTCTCCCTCCAGCTTCTGAAGAGCTAAAGACTCACTTATCAGGTTTCAGGTCACGGTGAACAATCCCATAATTGTGTAGATACTCCAACGCCAGAACAGTCTCAGCAAAATACATCCTTGCCATATCAACAGGTAGGGCACCGATGTTCTTGAGAAGTGTAGCACAATCACCTCCTAGAAAAAAAGTTGCAAATACGGCACAGTGAAATGGCAAATATCAGTAAGAACGAACAGCTACAATACTGGATTACAGTAAGTTTCCTAAAGGTTGCCTCTCTTGGCCCTGTTAGCCTGAATTCTAAAGCTCTCTCTACACTCCATCTTGAGCTTTAAATAAATATTAAAATCTTAGGAAAACTGAGATTCATGTATGTTGAGCATGCTTGCTCAAGAACTGTACAGATGCCGTTTCCAATCCATAAGCAAGCCTTGAAGAAAGGGCAATTTGTGACTGTTTGGACTCTCTGTAAATTTCTTTGCTTTCCACCACTGAGACACACACTATTTCTGATAAACAAGCTTCTTAAAATAGTAAGTAAACACCTTTACAGCTACTAACCAGCTCTCCCTACATATGGAAAGGCAGCCATGCCTTTGGACACAGTGGTAGTCAGGAAAATAAGTCTGTGATCTCCTGATTCAAGCTTCTTGAGGAACATTGGCACATATTTCACTCAACCTTCATCTCCAATTGCCAATCGGAATTAATATTAAAATTTGTTATGTCAATACATATGTTTTCATTCAATTAATTCACCCAAAGGAGCACTGATAGAATAACTATAAGCTTACTTTCTGATAGACATTCAGCCAAGCAAACAAGGCATAAGAAATCAATCCTATCCACCAGCGGAAATATATTGCTTACAATAAGATACAACGATGAAAGAAAATCAAATAATAGCCTGAAGAATAACCAAAACAAACAAAAAACTCCACAGCATAACATAGCACTGTATTTTTAAAAAGGCTGCTAAAGAACAAAGACTGTGTTGCTTCGTGATGCTTCTTAACTGTCTTTTTCTAACCGTAATGCCAAGCAAATGTGCTATGGATCTAACCATCCCATCGGAGAAGTGGGAGAATTTCTTTGCAGTGAAGACTGGAAAGTTTGTGCTGACTTCTGACCCCAGCTTTTTTCTACATGTGGCTTTATGTTTCCTCAGCTCCACTGCAATCATGTTGTTTTAGTCACAGGGATTCACAAATGGAGTATCTCCTTACGCTAAGCTGTGCTAGCGCTAAATGACTCATTTCCCCAGCTCAGCCCAGAGCAGACCATATATTCCTTCCCAAAAGGGCATCACAACCTCTCCTGCGACTGCAGGGCTGACTGAGCTCGCGTTCCGTGGAGAAAGGGCTTCCCATGAGATGATCTTCCGTTTTATTGCGTTCAGAGCAGTGCACTGATCAGTCTTACACCAAAAAGTACACATAATCACTCAGAAATGTCATTCTTATGAAGAGACACACTGCACACACACTATACATCCACCCTATCCAAGGTCCCTTTGCAGGTTTAGATAATGACAACCATACCTTCCACATACTCCATAACCATACACAGGTGGCGCTTGGTCTCAAAGGAGCAGAACATGCTGACCACAAAGGGGTTCTCAGCAAACGTCAAGATATCTCTCTCCACAAAAGCCTGCTGGATCTGGTTTCTCAAAATTAGGTTCTGTTTGTTGATCTTCTTCATGGCAAAACGTTGACGGGTAGTCTTGTGTCGCACCAAATATACTGCCCTGGAAAACCACATACCAAGAGGAAAAGTTCCATTTTCAGTTCAAACTGGGGTTTGGGGTTTTTGGTTTTTTGAAATAGTGTTGGTAACTATTTTGAATGGATCCTGACAGACTTATCTGTGGCTTCATAAAATCCCATCTCAGTGCCAAGCTCCCCTAGAAAAGAAGGAACCCCATGATGCCTCCTTCAAAAACTACTCTGCCTTCTTGAATTAAGCAGCATTTCCACTGATGTGCTTAACAAGGAGATATTTCAGACACTAATGTCACAAACTTCTTTAAGCATCATTGCAGAGGCATGTATTTTTCAACACTACAGTCACCATTTCACTCAAAAAATTGTCCAAAACATATGGAATCAGCACGATTTCTTTCCAAGCTCCATAAAATTAATTTGACGGAACACTGTCACTGGGGATTTCCTTCAGTAAAGTATCTCTTACATTTCTATCATTTGCAGATCATTAGATTCCTGCACATTAATAATACAGTGTGCAAATAAAATTTTCATCCAGTTTGCCTGCCTTATTGAATCAGTACTTGTTTCCTTTTCTCTGGAGCATATTACATTTAACGTGGTACTGTGTCTCACCAGCAGCTGACTATGAAATACACCCAGTATGAAGACAGATATGAGTAACAGCAAAACTACCACCTCCCTCTCCCCGTTTTACAAAGTTACTTTTAAATCATGGGGCCTGTGCAGAAACATGACTGAAAACGTAAAAAATCCTTCTCGTCCAACAATGCGCCTCTTTGACCTGCTCTGTTGTGTCTTCACCGACTAAGAAACACGCTTATGTTTTTTTCACATATAATTTTCCCATATAATTTTTAAAAAATTAATTGCTGCTAACTAAGCATCCACTTCAACAAAACACTCAAGCACACGCTCAGGTTTTGCTGTTATGACCCACTGAATATCACTGCTCTTCAGTTACAACTTAATGACTATCACTGGTAAGGATTTATGAACTGCAAAGAACCGGGAAACCCATCTTTAAAATTCTGGATAGGTTTGTGTGAGCGGTTAAAATTTTAACCGACCATAGTCTTTCTGGATTCTTCAATGGATAATAAAATCTAATAGTATTTTCACTGTATTACATCTCACAGTACATTTGCCCCAATGTAATTTTAGCATTTCTTTTAGTATTTCAAGTGCTTACAAACAGCCACATGTTACATATATAATCTAAATACACGGAAGAATAGAAAAGTATGAATTACTTCTCCCTCAATATTCTTGCTGCTTCAACGAATAATCATCAATAACATTTGCAACTACAGAATTTTACCCTCACTCATTTAGGCTTTAAGCAAACACAAATCACAGGGCTTAACCAGACAGCACGAAAGGAAATAGAGACTGCCTTACTAAGCAATAAGGAAATGGATGCAAAACAATTTCCTCAGACTCATGAAACTACATCTTTTTACTATTACTTAGGAAATCTTACAATAAACTAAGTGACAATATTTTCCCTAGAGACAACATTTAAAGAAAATGTTTTTGTCATCTCAAGCTAAGGTACAGAAGCGTCTACATTTTACCTACCTACCATAAAGAAATGGTGCAGAAATAATTACTGGAAAACCAGGCTTGAGGTCAGAGCTAGGAAGGGCTTCAGAAAACTTGTGCCACAGAGGGATCAGGAATACCATATTCTGAAAGCTTTAATGTAAGGCAAATAATTTTCCTGAGCTGGAAGCTTTGTGTCTGTTCAACACAACATAAGGACTTTGCAGCCAGAAACCATGTCCAAGTACAGGTGCTACTGTCTAAGAAACCTCAAGCAGATGAAAGAAATGGCATCTTTCAGAAGAATGCAGAAGATGTGAGAAGTGTGGAACCTCTGTAGGATTCAAGTAAAATTCATTTATGCTTTGGATCCAACAAAAAACAGTTATTTGCCAAACTGTCCTATAGCCCTTCCCCAGGCAGGACAATAGTAGTATTTCCTTGTAAAGTCAAGTCTAAAAAAGCCTTACCCATAAGCACCATTACTGATTAGTTTAATAGTTTCAAACTCTTCTTCAGATGGAGTTTTCTTTGACTGGACAGAGGCCCCACGGCTCTGGAGAAAGACAACAAGAAAATGGAGATCAGCAGTATGAATTACTCCATTCAACACATCACTTTTTTGTGCTTTTCTTCTGTAAGCAGCATTCAACCAAACTCAACCCTTTTCTGAACCACTGGACTCCTCAACTTTAGCACAATGGTCTGTATCCTTAGGACCTTTGCAGGTTCTCCCCATAATTATTAGCCTAATGAGTGGACTGCAAGATTCAGGCCTCTCCCTGAGCACTAGATTTTTAAAATACCAATAAACTAAACACCCAGGGATTTTTGAAACCTAGTTAGTTACATAATTTAAAGTTTCCAACAGTCTGCTACTAAAGCCAACTTTTTTCAATACCCATCGCTTTTTACAAATGCAGAGATAAAGAATTTCTCCAGATTATTTTTGTTTACAAGTCTAAAAAAACCATCAAAACTTGATGATAATGCCTGTTTGCAGCTTTTAAGCATTTTACAGAGACTTTCGTATTTTGAGAGTATATTCTAGTTTTAACATGCACTTCTAAATGTCAGCACTTTTTTTTTTTTTAATTACAATTACTCTGCATTATAATTAATTCTTCACTGTAGACTACTTCTTTCCAGCAGAAAAAAAAAGCGCTAGACAGAGTGAGCATATTACTGCTTTACCTCGACTGAATCATCTGTCTCAGGAGTGTCTGGGCTGTCATAGCTATTCAGCTGGGCCATTTCTGAAAAGAAAGAGGAAAGATTGCTCCTAATGATCTCAAATACTATTCTCTTTGTTTATACTAGACAAACAGGATCTTAAGAGGTGCTGCTGGATGAAGAAGGGCATTTTTTCCCCTCTGTAAAAAGTCACCCCAATTATACAGTGATAACCTTCAACATCTTTTACACTGTAGGCAGTATTTTATATAATGATGAATATAATTAATTGTTCTAATTTCAGCCTGACTTATTCTAGATGGTTTCTATAATAAGCAATAAATGCAAGCTTGGAGAAACCACTAGCTAGTTAATATTAAAGCCTATTCCATGCTTATATGTCTGCATATAGCCTGGTGGCACCTCTGTACTCCAGAAAAGAAAAAGCTTTACATTTCAAACAACCTCCTTCCATGAAACATGTCTGATTCTGCAAAATGCTGAGCAGTGGCAAACTGGAAGAAAGTCAGTTAGTTTAGGCTACTCAGCTCTTAGCAGATGCTACAAACTTTGCAAAACCAAATCCTACATTAACTACGAGTCTGCACAGACATTAGTGACATTTCTGGGTGCCCTCCTTACAGGAAGGAAATAATGCACCTTGACATCTCCACACATTTCTAAAGAAAATTTGACTTTAGTAAGGGGAATTAGTGATGGAAAGGTTCTCTCCCATGACAGGGATCAAAGGAAATTTCCCTTTAATGTCAGATTTCAACAAATGCTATTAAATTGCATTTAGCAATCTTTGGTAGAAATTTTCCTGAAGAGCTTTTCACTTGAAGTCAACCTGTCACTGTCATTCCGGTAAACACCACAGAAGTTAAACTAGTCCTACCCAGACAACTAATTTATGCTAAAATTATTCTCTCCTGAGAAAACAAAAAGTACATTTCAATTGCTGAAATATTCTGCAGTAACCTCTGGTCTCTGTCACACTTTCTATTGTTGCTGAGCAAGTCATGCATGCTCGTAAAACTTGTCATAGGAAAAGAGATTCAGCTAGTCAAGTGCCAGGCAGAGATAGCAATACATACGTTCCAAAGTATGGATGTTCTGGGCCTCTGCTACAATTACAACATCTTCAGTTTACCATATGCTATTCTGGGACCCAGCAGAAAAGCCGTTACTGTCTGCTAAAGCATTACTCTCTTTGGTTTCACTGCTATGCAAGATGTAAAAATACAATCTCATCCCTCCACCTAAAAACTCATGCTAGTCCTGGTTTCTTATGGAAAATCACAACAAATACATTTCTCCCAGAGACAACAAAGTGGGATGGCAGACTGCTTTTCAACCAGGCCACCAGCAAGCAAGGCAGGTCAGAAAAATAACCGGGTACATTTACTTTTACTGTCCAACAGCACAGGGAAAACAGTTAAATCATAAAGCAATTTTCTAACATTGTTTCAGCTATAATACAGGGAGACATTATTAACATCATAAGTAAAGAACTGTCACTGTTGATGTGCGATCCTTACCCCTGCAACACTCCTTTGAGACACGGGGCTGGAAAGGACAGTCTAGAATTTGACAGCAAACAGGAAAATAAGGAAAAATGGCCTTGAAATTAAAACAATACAATAAAAGCCTCCTTCAGCTATGGAGTGACCAGGAGATCTGGTTATCCTTTCAAGCTGTTTGCAGAGTACAAAACAAGAGTTCTCACCCTCCAGGGGATCCCTGGTGAGTCCCAACTGGCTGATAATATAACGAGGAATGTCGCATTTAATTCCTTGCCCTTCCTTGGCATGGCCTTCTGCAGCTTCTAGCAAATGGTAGAACTCCTCCGGATCAAACTCCTACAGCAAGGTGGTGAGAGAGACAGAGAGGGGTAAATGATTTTCAATTACAGAAAGTTTCTTCCCCCCTGTAGGAGACTCTTCAGAAACATCCAAAATGAATTCTGAGCTCAGTGATGATGTGGAACATTTGTAGTTACAAGCAAGACAACACATACCACCCTGCTCTGCACAAATGACAGACATTTACAGCCTGCTGGATGTGCACTGGCGTAGATCTGCAAATCAAAACAGGACAAGGACTGTAGGGACTTTTCATAAACCAAATCCAGACTATTGGATCATATGGTCATGATAATGTAAGCATCGATGGGGACACACCTCCCAATTCCATCACATTGAGGGGGGCCAGGGAAAGGTCTGTGAGGAAGACTGAGGTGCTGCCCTCTGAGCCTATATAAACCTCTCCTGCTTTCAAATGTCACTTCTGATCAAATCATACCCCCAATCTAATTCTGTACCTGTACCGACCTTAGCAATTACTAATTAAATTATTAATAAACCAGCAGTTGTTATTTTATCAGCAGATAAGATTTCACTTTCTAATAAGAAATGCTGCTGTGGTTTTTCTTGTACTATACAGTACAGGATCATCTTATCAACTCAGTCTTTGTGCGTGTGGTCTCTAAGTCAAGGAAAGTTATAAGAAGGTCTGATCTCTTTTACTAGACTAACAGATACATTGGGAAAAAAAGACAAGTTTTTGGAGGCAGGAGTACTCTGCTCAGAAGCAAGTTCACTAGTTAAGTTTAACTCTCCCCTATAAACTTCATCATTTGCCAGCAATGAGCAGCTTTGCCAAGAATCTTCAAAAATTTCCTAGCGAAATGGGAGGATAAAATGGGACGGGTTAGAGCACACAGCTGTGAGGGCACCAGGAGAGAACTGACGTGAGTGTGCTCAGCAGCATAAGGGAAAAGAGAGCACAGAACCGCCAACAAGAAAAGCAAATACGATGATGTAAAGATATTTGGACAGTTGGAGAAACAGAGAAAAGATGCAGAGAAAAGCAGCTCGGTGGTGCAGTCAACATGCTGGGGGGAAGGGATGCCATCCAGAGGGACCTGGGCAGGCTTGAGAGGTGGGCTAATGCAAATTACATGAAGTTCAAACAAGACAAGAGTAGGGACCTGCAACCCCAGGCACAAATACAGGTTGGGCAGAGAATGGCTGGAGAGCAGCCCTGAGAAGAAGGACTGGGGAGTGCTCCTGGATGAGAAGCTCAACATGAGCCAGCACTGTGCACTGGTAGCCCAGAAAGCCAACCCCATCCTGGGCTGCATCAAAAGCAGCGTGACCAGCAGGCTGTGGGAGGTGATTCCCCCCCTCTGCTCTGCACTCATGAGACCCCGCCTCGAGTGCTGTGTCCAGCTCTGGAGTCCTTAACACAGAAAGGACAGGGACCTGTTGGAACAGGTCCAGTGGAGGGTCACAAAGATGATTAGAGGGATGGAGCACCTCTCCTGTGAGGACAGGCTGAGAGAGCTGGCAGCCTTCAGGGATCTGAAGGGAGCTACAGGAGAGCTGAGGAGGGACTCCTTGTCAGAAAGTCTAGTAACAGGACAAGGGGTAACGGCTTTAAACTGAAAGAGGGGAGATTTAGATTAGGTACCAGAATGAAATTCTTTATTGTAAGGGTTGTGAGGCACTGAAACAGGTTGCCCAGGGAAGGTGTGGATGCCCCATCCCTGGAAGTGTTCAAGGCCATGCTGAAAGGAGTAGAGTCCAGGAAGGACTCTTCAAGACACAACCAAAACGCGTCTTTTACTGGTGATTGAAGGACAAAAGAAAAAAGGTCTGGTGACAAAAAATTCAAATGCACTAAAAGAATGAACTTAAACTTAAGTTTCAATCCTGTCGTCTTCTTAGTGGATTTATTTAATCATCTGAAAACAGTTTTACTTAAACGTAGAAGAATGATCCCTACTAAGCAGAAGCAAATGCTATGGAGAAATAATCTTAAAAAAAAAGAATAAATTACACACTTCTCCCAAAAGATGGTTTCAGTGATGCACAAAACACATTATTATCTTTTTGAAGCCCCAGAGACTCAGTTCATAAATAAACATTTCACAGTCCAACAGGTTATTCAAAGACTGAAGCCAAATAACTGAAGTTTAAAAATCTTAAATGCCTTCACCCAATTAAAACAATAACAACCATCACAACCGCTGCCTATATGGTCAGTTATTTCATTTACATGGAAGAAATAAGAATGAGTTGTGCTACTAAAATTAAGATTAGGTCTCAGAATATTTGCCTTGTTTGTTCACAAACAATTAAGCTAGAGGTTAAATTACAAAACAATCTTTATTTTTTTTTAAAAAGAAATTTAGTTCTCAAACTATTTAAATGTTGGAGTATCCATTGCTATATTTCTTGTTCTTTTAAGGGATAAAAGGAACATTAATACTTAAGTCTTCATGTCAGCAGAATAAAATACACATATGGAAAAAATTGCCACAAAGGCAATCAAGGTTAAATAAGTAGTAAAGACTAATTATACAGATATAAATACTATTTTAATGCTTTGAAGTCTACCCACTTGATTGTCAAGGTTGTCACTACATGCTTTGAAGTTCATTACTCAAATCTCAATGACTTTACAGCGTCCACCTGCTCCCACTCACTTCACAGAACATCAGGTGCAGAAAACAGTGGAGGAACCAGAGACCTATTTATTTGCAACTAAAAGCTGGCTTGAGTTTGGATCTGCTTGCAGGTATAGAAATGGCTTCACCAAACTTACTGAGGTTTCATGCCTTCCAAGACGGTGTGTTATTAGTAGAGTGTATGCAAATATAAATGACAATGGTGACCACAGCAAATGCAAACACAGTAAGCTTAAACTGAACTGTCCTCTTCATTGTCTTCACTTCCAACGGATTTTAAGTAAGTGCTAAAAGATAATTGGAGGCACAAATCTCCTCTAAATCACAAAAATAGTTTTGAAATCCAAAGAATTCCCAGGATGAATGGAGTTGCGTCCAGGATTTTCAATATAAAGTAGTGGAAACTTCAACAAATAAGTGTAGACATATGCCTTTCTAGTTGCGTAGCCTACCTTTCATCACTGACAATGGCTTTTCCTTGTGCTGTAGGGTTCACAGCAAAGTAACCCATCTGGCAGTCATGGAAGAGGAATAAGGGAACCTTCCAAAGTCTACTGGTGTTTTCACCAGTACCTCAGCAGATGTTTTTAAAAGCTGATATACTTGGAACATTGAACCACTCTCTCATCTACATTGCCACAGAAAGCTCTGAAAAACTCATTTATCTGCTATTGACTCCAGTGATAAAAGTCACCCCTGTGCACGCTGCCAATAATGTGCTTCAGCGGTTAACTGCACACCTATATCCAGCCACAGATTCCTAATTTAGCCAACTTCTTTCATATCCCAATCAGATGTAACTTCTTTTTCATTTTTATGTCCAGAAAGAACCATTACATTGTGAGTTTTGACCTCTCATGTAACACGAGACAAGGAATTTCATAGTTTTCTATTGCGGGTCTGTGACACCTTCTCCAGCCCTCAATTTTTTGTGACCCTTCCCTACATTTTCACAATTTTTTCAAGATCCTTTTAAAACAGCATCCCAAAACTGAGCCTTATAACTAATAGCCACCACAACATTGTGCACACCAGAGGCCTGAACATCTCCTTTCATATATATTCAATAATTGTATTAACCCTCTTGCCGTTGCACCACAGTGAGAATGAATGTTCAGACTGCGTAAGTATTTCTGCAGTTGCACGATTTCTGGTCACACTGCCCTGTTTCATTGGGATGGCCTATATCCTTTTCACCATGTCCTAGAGTTAAATAAAAGAATATGATATGAGTTGAAAAAAAAGCAATGAAATTTGCTTTTCCATATATTCCAGTAACATTGAAAACTATTTCAACCACAGGCTTTCAAATCTTCGTGGATCTCTCGCTGGAGA
Organism: Thinocorus orbignyianus; assembly: GCA_013400375.1. Classification (NCBI taxonomy): domain Eukaryota; kingdom Metazoa; phylum Chordata; class Aves; order Ciconiiformes; family Thinocoridae; genus Thinocorus; species Thinocorus orbignyianus. The sequence continues at coordinate 691,126 of VXBW01000945.1, forward strand.
ACCTGACATGTGGTTTCTCTGCAATTGCTGAGTCTATGGTAAGAATTTGAGTCCAAGAACCCAAACGTCATTTATATCATGGACAGAAACTTCCTCCTTAGCAACAGTTCTTAGCATGGCTCTCTGGGCACCATATGCACACCATACATGTACATACTCTTGACTATACCTACTAACAACACATGGAAAAACACACACTCGCCCAAGGACCAAACTTACCAGGCACTCAAGCAGCCGAGCTGGTCGTGCAATGATAATCATCAGCTTCTTCACAAGTTGGGTAACGAAGGCCACCTCGGAGCTCTCGGATCGCTCGTGGGCCTGTGGAGAGCAGAAACCTCATATTATGGTCTTTGCAGTGAACTCTTCATTTTTATGTCAGATGGTGAAGGCAGAGCAATCACCAGCGCAGCAACTGTAATTCAGCAGCAAAAGCATGACTGAGTCAGGGCAGGCAATGATCTCAGCTCATTCAAGGATGCCAAGTTACATACAGCTTTCCCATTACAACTGACTCCTTTTATCATGCAAGGGGTATTTCAAAGACTCTATTTGCACTATATCACCTATCAGCTGTATTAGATATGATGTGTTTTTATTATATTTTTAAAAATACAAATAGGAATACTGTTTTGTTTCAGTTTTACCATCCACATGATACTGACGTCTAGATAATTACTAACAGCTACACATATTTCTAGGCTTTACTTTCAGCCAGAATTGAACTACTTCTGTTCATCATCAAGAAAAGCATATACTTTAATTTCTCTTTATATATTTTCATAAATCCTCCTGAACAACTACAGCACTGTATTTTATGCTTTTAAGACCAAGCATGTGAGCAAAGCAAAGATCATACAGAAACCTAATTCAGAAAATTTATTCTTGTCCACCCCCTTTACTTTACCAGATTTCAGCATAAATTCAAGGCTTAGTTTCAAGGTGTGTGTGTCTGACAGGGTGCTTTTTTATAAGGATAAACACACTAAAGAAAATATAAAATAACCAATCACCAAAGACAAATTTGAACAACCACCCCCACTCTCCTTTTGCTCAAACCCACAGTGGCTAGACTATAAGTCCTGAAGCACGAATAAAATAGTATTTCATTGCAGGGTGATAAAAAGATGGTTCCAATGAGTAAAAACTCTGAAACAAAGTACATCTATTTTTTCCCCCATCTGGTCTAAAAATTAGGCTTTATCAGAGCCACAAATAAAATAAAATCCAGGAATTAAACAATGTTTTATCAACAAGGATATAAGCAACAAAAAACTAGAAGGTTTATTTAGCATTGTTCATTAGCATCATCTAAGTAAAAGATATATATGAGAGAGAAGTCAAATCACACTGATGTTCACATAAAACAACAAGAAAAACACAGGGAAGCAGAAATTCAGAGCTAGAAACACATAGGCAGCATTTTAAAGAATATATCCCTGATAATTTGCTACCAAGCAAAAACCCAAGAGTTTATTATTCCTCATTTTGACACAGGTCAGAACAAGAAATGTTATTTGTTTACTTTGTTATTTGGTTAAGCTAGAGCTACAATTTTAACCTTGCATAAAATGATGTAATCTAAAAAGAACATCAGAGATGTTTCCTGGCTATAGAGCCTTATAAAGAAGATAATTTTGAAAGCATTGAAATAAGTTGCAATTTTTTTCTAAATAAAAGGTATTTTCTAATTATAAAACAGAAAATAATCAAAATTATGATGATCAGTATTCACCGTGTGTTCCCTAATGCATTATGCAAACTTATGAGTTAAAATATGAATTCTAGAAAGAAATTAATGCTTTCATATTTGAAAAGACATTCCAGATCACCAGGGGTTAGCTGTGTTGAAATGAATAAATAAAACATCAACAACTTTATATTATTTGAAATACGAGCCATGCAATTGGAAAGTCCTCCCCCCCAGTAAGTTATATGATGCAAAAAATAACAATTCATCCTTTTGCATCCCTTTGTATTGTTGAAGCAAACTTAGTCTTTCAAATCAACTCCTTTTGTTTTCTCCTTTTCTTGGCTACAACAGCGTAGGCAAAATAATTTAAATATGTAACTAATTTAATCAGGTGTCTGTTTTGAAAATGAAAAGCTAGACCATGACTGCCAAATGACAGAGAAAAGCAAAAGGGAAAAAAAAAAACCCAAAGGATTAAAAAAATCAGACACAACTTGTAACAGCCACTCAGCCATCATCTCTGCACGGCGCTGCTCTTCCAAGATCCTCAGTAAAACTGCCTCTTCTTGTCTCCTTCCCGCACAGGACAGCCCGGACATCCCTACAGACGTCTTGTTTACAGTCTGTCCCAAGGACAGCATCTGGAAACCAGAGGGTTATATAGCCAAGCGCTGCCTGCTGCTTCCATGTGCCTTGGTACGAGGCTTGCCATCTAATTAGCAGTTCCCAATGACGACACGCTTGTCTGAAGGTTGCTGGTGGCATTTCAGGGTTTCCCCCTCCCTTCCTTGCCTCCCGAGGGGAGGAGGGAGAAGCTATAGGGGCTGTGGGTAGAGGCTGATGCCATTCCTGCACACATTGCCAGTGACACGTGTACAGGAGGTAGCAACGGGTAATTTACAAACCGATTCCTTCATCTGAAAGACCCATCCGTCACTAACTGTAGCTACTCGGGCATGAAATTAAAATCACTGTCCTCCCCTGGGGTTCAGCAGGACCAATAACTGGGATATGCAAGCCACAACGCTGTAATTGAGCTAATATACCGATGGAAACCAAAACAATAGACCTGCAATGCCAAGAACCAATAAATTTACACTCAGGCTCGTATTAAGAAAGCAAACCCAATCGGAATATCCATTTGCCCATGTGCAGCATCAGTCACTGCGGTATAACACTGACGCCTTCCCCTTTTCCTTTTGTTCCATGCACAGCAACACCTGTAATCCTTCACCTTCCGCACCAACTGGCTACACCTACACAAAAGCCATTAAACTTCTTCACCTCATCAATTCAACCAGGTAATAACTAACTATAGCCTTTTTTTACCCTGGAACCTGGGCTCCCATCTCACCGTCTAACCACATCCCACAGTAACAGGTAAAGAACTGAATGTCATATATTCTTTTTTATAAGTGCTTTATTTTAGTTTTCAATTTTTTAAGTGTGAACTATAACACTCAAGTTCACGTTTTCCAAAAGAAAGAAAATCTCCTAAATTAATTTTTACTTCAAGATAATTTCAATGATGCAATAAACAATAGGTTTTTCTGGCTAAAAGACAGTATTTCATGCTACAAACGAGAAAAGATCCCATTTGCCATTACTAATGAGATCTGTTGGCACTTAATTAGAAAAGTCAGGATCTAGAAATTTTTAGAAGCTTTCTGATTTTGTATATTTAAATAGCTCATTGTTTACCTTACATACTCAGTTAACCTATTTTATGGATACACTTTTACAAGATAAAATAGACTCAAATTGCAAGACAAGTTTTCTTTCTATGGTTTGAAATACAGCATGAATTTAATTTGTTACCACGTGTCAGAATCGGCACCTTAAAAAAGAATTCCAAGAAAATCCATTCTTTCACAGTAAAACTGCAGGAAAATCCATGGGTATTCCTGCCACCTGCTGACCTGCTGCTGCTCATTTTCTTATTTGCTAATAAAGCATCTTCCTCATCTTTCTATATCTTATAAAACTATACCATAAAACTATATATTCTGCCGCACAGACCATACAACTTCCCAAGCAGAAGAGCTTTTTTGATGACCTTCCAGTTGGTATTTTTATATAGTATGTAACTCCATGCGATACATTAAAATTAAGCTAGGGTAAAGACTCTGCAGTCAAGTTTGACATAATCTAATATTGACTCCAAACTTCTTGCATTTCAGGTGAATCCTCCAAAAGAAATATTATCATCAATTTCTATATATTTAGACAGAAACGTCCCACTTACTTCCTTTCAGAATGCAGTCTGACAGCCATAGCACAGGCTGGAAAGCAGGAGAATACAGGTACTTTTTAAATATTAAAACATAAAAGACAGGGAACTACGATAGGGCAGAAAAAATACATGAGGAAGATATGGAACAAAGTCTTTTGCGTTCCTCTGCTGTCTTTAATTTCTTTGTCCTCTTCCTTCCCAGCCTGTTCTGCCCCTCGTGTCTCTCTAAGCTTTCCCTTTAATCATCTCTAGCCCACCTCACTTCCTAAAGTTAATCAATTAAACTTAAGAGCTGACCCTTCACACTCCCCAGGGGCTCTGCAGAAGACTTTAAGGAGAAAGAGGTCAAAGCAAGCCCTGAATGTCAATACCCGAACAAGCCCAGAGATGACCACTGTATCTCCTCTAATAACAGTTCAATGTCACCATTCCCTGTGCTGAGGAAGAGCAGTAGGATCAATATCAAAAGGACATTTAAAAAGCGTGTTTTGAGGATTTGTTCTGAGGAAGGGCAGAGGAAAGGAAAAAAGAAATTTATATGACCCACACTTTCTCCACAATCCTGACTAACCTCTTCAAGCCAGAAGACAGGCCTGAAAGTGCAGACTGGGAATGGACAGACCCATTTATTGCTCTCGTAATACCTTATGATATGAGAAAACACTGTCCACATACAGAGGAGGAAAGTCTAGGAGTGGGAGGATTTCAAGCTCCAAGCATCTGCTACCAGAAGCGGTAATACACATTGTAGTTCCCTCACACCCTAAACTCCTTTGCCAAGCATGGACATCCACTTACAGTGAAATAATTTCAACTTCCAAACAATCACCCAAAGAAGCCTGATCCCTTATTTCACAGCTGATGTGTGTAACACCCTTCTTCCAGACTCTGGAGATACAAGGCGGACCCAGTGGGACATGCTCATCTTGCTGCAGGGAATCCCTCCATCCGATCCTTCACTGCCCTGCACAAGCAGGGCCACTCTCCTGCCTCCCCAGCCTGCAGCCAACCAGCACTGCATCCACAAGTAACAACTGGGTGATGCTCACCCTGCCCGGGAAGGCGAACACTGCCACTCTCAACTTTTCCTCTCTTTTAAAGACCACAAATACCAAACAATTTCTTTGACTAGATGCATTTTCTCCAGCCCTGGATGGTGGCATCAGAACCCAAACTCTTGCACAGCATCCCAAGAACATCATTTTCACCATTTTTTAATTATTAAATGCATCCACAATGGTTGCTGATATCCCACAGGCAACCATGTAGGTCCTTCAAAGATATTCCCTACCCTTCTTGATCTGTCAAAATTATATTCCCCACTCAGGAAGAACATCACAAAACCAAACATGAGTCATTTTTCTCCCATGCATAACAAATACCAGGAAAACTACAGCCATTCTCATATGAATGGAGTAGCCAAAGATTTTAACTGATACAAAGGAAGATTTTGCAGTTTTAACAAAGCTTTTTAATGTAATAATTGTATGTTGCTATCGTATTTGTATTCATCTGCTATTTTCTAATGTCTGGAAAGAATGGCAAGGGGCATAAGCTAGTGCAATTCACATCAGTGGGCTGGCAAACCGATCAATGACATATAAACACACCTTCACCAAACAGATGAAAAATTATCACTGAAAAGAAGTTATTTCAGGTGCCCTGTTTCTAGGTGTCTCAGTGATATTTGTTATCTGAGACTGGGATCTTCATAAACCCCACGTTTTCAGCTTGCTGTCTCCTTAAATCAAAGCAGAGAATTACAAAGACATTCCCAAACAGAGGTCTGGACCCAGCAACTGGTAACAGCACTGACTGTTCACAACAGCTATAACATAAATTCTTGAAGATTTTTTGAACTTTATATTATTTTCATTTTAAAGGAAAAGAGCCGTTTTTAATGAGTAGCTGATGCATACTGAGCATGCATTAAAATCGTGCCCCCTTGTGTATTTTCATATGCTTTGAACACCGCAAAACACATCGAAGTACTAAAAAAACCCACAACTGGATTAAGTTCAGTTCAAGAAAATCTTTTATGAAAAATTAATAGCAACGCTACAAACTATGGTGTTTTCACTCCTTGAAGGCACTATTGTAATTAATAAGTCATTCAGAGTCTTGAAGTACATGAAAGAAAAGTTCAGAAGTTTCCTTCATCTGGATGAACCCAATTTTCATAAATGGCAAAGACTGCCTTTGACTTACTCGTATGCATATTTAACTTTTGTACAAACAAAGTACACAGGTGAAGTGATTTGCTCAAATCCATCCGTGGTAGATCAACAGCAGACCGAAACAACTCAGATCTCCTGACACCCCCACCTGCTGCCTTTCCCCTGGAATCCACACTGTCTCTCCTAAAATCAAAGCTCTGGCTTATTGTTTAAAGTTTCAATCAAAATAATATATTCTGCTTTCCAGAGAGCACTTACATCCTGGAGAAGTTTCTCCAAGTTTTCCTGCAGCTCATAAAAGTACCGAGAAGTAATAAGACCTTCACGTGATTTATCTAGGCAATCTCTGGCCAGTTCAATAACTTGATGATGAATGAAACTTAGGACCCCATCTGCTAATTGCAGCACATTCTCTGGAGCATTAGAGGCAATAAACTCAGCCAGCCGTTCTTCCATCTGCGCCGTGGCCTACGAGTACGGAATAAAGAGAAATTACTCTTAAATTTAACTATCCCAGAACTTAAAACACAAACAAGTAGGGTGCTAAAGTAACATATTTGCAATTTCAAAATACACAGGGCTTACAAAATACTCCAAAACACAATAGTGTTTTGCTGAGAATAAAAATAGCACACCAAAGGCAAAAGTTACGTTCAAATGAGCAAACAACGAAATTTAATCAGAACACACCTTCTGAAAATGCAAATGACCATAAAAATATCTTGGTCCTGAGGCTGTATTCCTCCCTGGGTCTACAGAGTATGAATGTAAGATATGAGGCAGTTTTCAGAACTTTTAGGCAAGACCATGAAGCTGAAAATCATTGCCCCAAGCAATAGATACCCAGAATTTCTATGACTACATGCCCTGATATCCTGTTTCCAAATAAACATCTATTTTTGCTATAGGTAGAACTGGAAGGAATGACCCTATCAAGGGCTCTGGGATACACACGATCTTCAACGCTCATTTCAATGAGATGTTAACTTTCAAAGCTTGATTACACAGATTTCAATATCCAGGTGGGTTTTTTTAAAAAACAAAACTCCACACTTGTTTTCACTGCAGATCAATTCAGTACATTTCAGTGTGACTGAATTCAGATTGATTTTTCTAAAAACCCAAATCTATCTTCATTGCTTCCCTGGCCCACTGGCAAACCTTTTTTCATCCCAAACATCTAGCATAATTTGGAATGACTTTAAAAGTAAACCTTGCATTTCCAATAGGTAAATGGAAAGCCTACTAAAACCAAAGAAGTTTGAATCAGTATAAATCAAATCAATGCATTTATACAGGGAATAATGAGAGAATATTATTCAGCTTATTTTTAAATTACTCTAAAATAGCTTTTTAAAGTATATATGAAACTAAACAAAACATTCCTCTTAAATCTGACTTGGAATTTAAAGAAAAAGACAAGTATTAGCTAAAAATAGCTGGAGACACTGGTCTCATAAACAACATAAATGGACTGAGCAGCCAGAACATTGCCTTTCTCCTCATTCCTGCCAGCATTTGTCATGCCAATAAAAGACATGAGAAATTTAGTAAATACGATGTGCATATACAAATGCACAAAGTTTTTCTACTTCTTCTACTGCAGAATTAACACGAGAAGCAGAGAAAGCAGCCTCAAACTCTCAGCAAAGTGCACTGCTCGGAAATCGGAGGCAAGAGCTGGGCTCCTTTTCCACTGAGCACTACAAATTAATTCTGATCTTGGTCACAAGTTCATTGAATGTATTATTCAAAAAGTGGTTCCTTACCTTTGGAAACCTTTCTTTGTACACATGATTCATCATTATTATTTCACTGTCAAAGGAAATTGGGGAGCGACCCGGGCTAGAGGAGAAAAGAAAGTATGTTATTGTTTACAGGTATCTCATCAAAACCCTCCAAAATCCAGTGCTGGTCATAATGCCGCCATGCTGACTGTAGCCCTTCCAAAGCTTCAAATTCACTTCAGTAACGGGCAGATGCTTAAATGCAGAGAAAATCCTAGCAAGCAATCACAATCTACAGCCCCACATTTAACTCATCTGAAAACTGCCAACTCTCCTGTCTTCACATGAACTCAGGCAGAAACCCACCTATTTTCAGTGAACACAAGCCCTACCATACAAGCATGTAAATAATCAGTGCATTTTTTGCAGGTACATCTGTAACTTCCCTTGTTCTCTTCCTGCCCTCCATGGCAGCAGTATCAGCCCTACCCAGGAAAAGAAAATTAAAAAAAGTCACTATTTTCTCTAGAGTCTCTACTGCTGGAAAGGAGCAGAGTAAAACGGAACAAGGAACTTGAGATGCTTTGCTACCCTTTGTCTGAAGAATATCACAGTACAGGAGGGATGCACGAGCAGTGTTATTCAGCTAAATCTTATATACAAATACCACAAGCAATAGGAACCGAATGCTTTTATGAAAACTGCACTCCCTTGAGGCATGTTTTACCACGGTTGCATATGCATGTATGCATAGGTTAGGAAGTAACTTCAAAAAACAGGACGCTACATCTTGACAAACTGCATTTATATTACTGTTTGGGTATTTATATTTTTTTTCTTAAAGAAGAGTTGCATCTCATTTCATCACATCTGATGGTATGCTATGCTCTGACTCATTCTGCCGCCGAGGACAGCCAGAGTGAAGTAATGCAGATAATCCCCAGCTACAGGATCGCCTACAGCATCTCATTTCTCTGGTTACCTTGTTTTAATGTTCAAGACAAGCAAGAGCTTCAATTACTCGGAATCTTACATGATCGTCGTCTCCATGATTTTAAGAGTACTACATATTGCTAAAAATATTTTCTCTATGTCAAAAAAATGTGATTTCATCTTGAATGAGTTCAGACATTTTAAAACTTTCTTGTGAAGGATGAAATGAATGTCTCTAAATGGAATAAATACATTTTAAACTTGGAATGCATTACAGTTACTACCTTGCTGCTAACCTATTTAAAGGAAAAAACATTCTTTTGAGAATATATATTTACAATTCAAAGAAAATTTAACTCTCTGGCTCATGGAATATAGCAATACCAATCTATTTTCATGCCTGGTGCTGGAATTCCATGAATTACATTGTGTCTTGTTTTTATTAAGGTTTATCCCTCCCCTTGGGAAAATGCACTTCAGATTGAATCTCTCACTGAATCCTTATGTTAAAAGAGAAAAACTGATTTGGATGCTTTGGATACCAAGTAAAAACACATTTTTATCAACTTTTTTTTAAGAAAATACATCCCTTAGCTTGGTAGATAGCTATTTTTAATCAAGGAAAATTTTCTTCAAAAAGAAGCTTCCATTTATATTCATATGTAAGTGTATGACATAATAAAAAGAAGGCTAAGAACATTTACATTTCAGACTTAGAAGTAAATTCCCCCACACATTTCCGCTGCTATCTTTATCCCTCTTCCCTCAAGACCAAACAATCTGACACAAACATATGACACTTGTTTACTGGCAGTTCATATGGAGCTGAAGAACTTGATGAATATAGTTAATGAAGAACTTATTTTTCTATAATATATTATTTGCCCGTGTGATTTAAGAGAGGTATAAATTAGAAGGCTATGTAAGTCCTTTGATAGTAACTACAGAAATATGGAGGTCCATGCATACTTCATTTTACCACTAAAGCAGTCCTACTAAAATTTGTGCCTGCTTAAGTATTTGCTGTCTTAGGCCTACAATAAAACATGAGGGGTTTGGTCTTTTGCTTTCAAAGCAATTTATTCTTCTGGATACAGGAAATTAAGAGCTATGCAGAAATCATGCTACTTGAACTCTCCTGCCAGCAGATGCAGTGTTTCCTTAAGGAGAGTCATAACAATATGGGAGTTTATTGGGTATGCTTTTGTTTTTAACGATTCTGAAACAAAGTCATTTCTCTGCACAAGAGTCTACTGACTGCCAAGAAAGAAAACACCTATAAACCTGTGGCTGCCTTGGGTATTGGCAATTTTGTCTCTCCTCTTTGGAAGCTGATTAGTGTCACTTTTTAGCACCTAAAATGACAGAATATACAAAGGGCTCAAATAAAACCACAGATCAAGGTTCAAATGGTAATTCGAAACAAAATTTGCCCAATATAACAGGTTTACTGCAAGACTGCAACACAATATACTGCACTATAATTTTTTATGTTGATCCTGAACCTGGGAAACTACAGAAATAATTAGATGGATAACTGACTAACTAACCAAAGGCTGGCTGCCAGGCACCACTGGTTACTTTACAGCACCTTTGAGAATCAGCTGGGAGAAAAAGAAGCCAGGACTGGGCAGATAACTGAATGCCACCAAGGGAGAATGTAAGGGAATTTAGGGGGAAAAAAAATAAAAAAGAAAAAAGGAGTTTAATACATTCTATTGGCATGACAGCTTTTCAAACGCAAAAGCTTCATACATCTATCTGGCACCAAAAGTTTCACATACAGAACTAAAGCAGTCTAACATTTCAAGTCTCACAAAGGAACAGATTATTTTCTGTAAAACACAGGACACATACTGTGCACGTGCATAACATTTTAAGGCAAAAAGCGTCTGCTTCTCTTTTCTTGGTGTAGATAGGTAGGTCAAAGAAATGATTATTGTCAGTGAGTTTTTCATTTCAGCAGAGCAGACATTAGAAGAATAATATCTGTCCCCTTAAGCCTAACAGCAGAATGAAAAACTGCTCTCTTTTCCCCTTCTTCACCCTCCCTCTGCTTTATGAATCGATGTGGTGGTAGACTTTCGGTGACATCTATCTCCTGCAAAGGTTTCTAGCCTTCAACTTGTCAAAACTCATGTGTCTTTATCTGATGCTAGAAAGTGAAAATAGCTTATAGACAGGTATTTCAAGGAGTAGCATTTATAGTAATAAATTAAATCTTACAAAATCTAGTTTAACTGCGATTAAATAAAACTGAGATGTTTATGAATACCTAATTTTTCCTTCACTGTGACAGCTGTATTTATCAGGAAAAAGGAGAGAAGCCAAAAGCACTGTGCTCCCCTCTGTTTTAACACCATACATTAAGGTTTAATTAGGATGTATTTACAGCATGTTACTCAAGTCAGTGTCTGCAGGAAAATTAAAACATAGGCCTTAATTTTCTGTCATTTACAGACACACAAAATAGGGAATTTCAAAACTAGGGAGCTGCAGTTGTATGAAGTAGAAACTAAGTTAAACCTCCTGCTGAAGATGAGGAGAGCACCAGCCTTCCTATTCCCCCAAGAAATAAATATATAAATCTTTGACCTCATACAAATTACATTAATACCAGAAGTCATAAAATTCCCCATGAAAAAAAGTGACATTAAAGCATAAGCAGATATGGCCAATCTACATCTGTCCATCAAACTTCAGAGCAAATATGACTCAGTGCTTCACAGATGACAACATTTGGACCTTTGAGCCTAATCCTGCTTCTGGAAAGGACAACGAGCAAAGGAGAACTGAGCTCAGTTGAGCAGGATCCATCTGCCTAAATCTGAATTTATGCAACACACACAGTAATAGTAAAATACTGTCTACCGCAGAATTACAACAATCTGTACCATGGAGGCATTAATGTAGAAAATTAAACATGTAATTTAAGATTATTTTTCAGTATCTATTCAAGGATCCTTCTTCCTGCATAATCGTAACCAAACAGCATAAGTCTGCACCAGGCAGTTATTTCAGTGCTGCTAGAAAAAAAAGGAAAGCTGAGGCAAAGCAGAATCTACACTAATCCTTCTTCTTATGGAACAGGCAAGTGGTGAAACAGGACAGTAAAGAGTCTTTCTCACTGAGAGCTTTGAAAAGCTATTTCAGAGTTTACTTACTTTTTGAGGGTTTTATTAATTTTTACAAGCACTGAGCTTCAGCCACCTTCAGTCTGTGGACAAATACTATTTGTGACTGGTTTTGTACTGCTGAACTGTCTTCCAGTTCAGCCTTTCTTTACATTAAGAGTGACATCCTTATGAATATAAGTGTGTGAGGGGGCATACTTACATATAAAAATAATAAATTAATAAATAATAATTACAATATATCTGAATATATGTGAGAGGAGAGTAAGGGAAAGGTAATACATTGCAATCACAATTTCTTTGAAAGTAGGGACTAATTAGTTTTTTCTACAGGCTTACACAGAGGCTGCAACTAGCTCTTTCCAATACTTCAGGATTTTTCTGCATGCCAACAGAGACTGGGACTGCTTCAGACAGAAACCACTAGAAATTTAAAGTAATGAGCAGTACAGAGGGCAAGTAAGAATATCCAGTTTTCCTTACAACAGAAAAGCATAAAGATGGTGAGTGAAACCAAAAATTAATAAATTTAAAATGGATCACTTCGAAGAATTTTTTAAAATCAAGTTCACAGAACTCATTGTCTTGAGAGAGAAAACAGAGACAGACATTATCTGTAATGCAGTTAGAATGTATTTTCATAAGAAATCAGTGCCTTACGCTTCAGAATATAAAATCATTATCAATCTCCAGTGAATCCATGGCTGTGTGAATCCCTGCTCTGCAGAGAGCACTGCCTGCTCCTCCGCAGCTTGTGGTGTCGGCACCTTCTGAAAGCAGCAGCGTGAAGTGATGAAACCACCAAGATTACTCAAGTGGTTAAAGCTGACACTTAAGTGCAGCAAGATGAGAGAGCCTTACAACCTGCAGGAACAATGTTTAAGACAAAAATGGACTATGTAGGCCACCGGTGTGGTTTCACACCACCTATATTTTGGTCCCATCTCAGGTACATTTCTGTCAGAAGCCTTTTCAGCCTCTTTGTCTAGAAGCCTAGAAACTGGCATTTTCTAGGAGCTGTCCCTGTATATTCTTAATGGCAGGATCTCATGTGCCAAAAGTCAGGTTGGAGGATTGCATTTCAAAAGCACTAGACAGCAAAGAGATGAAGGAGCATATTTGATTAAGGATGATCTCATCTACTTCAACTATATAAAAATCCACTGCTACATTCTTCAACTCTTTCTCCCTAGACAACATTATCCTGAAATACAAAAAGAGATCAAGAAAAATGGGCAGATTGGTGGGCTGAGTGAATGCACAAAGGCAGCTCTTGAAGAAGTCATTATTGGTTAACTCTACTTTTATCTCTGACATTCTCCACACGTTCCCACTTTAGCAACCACTAAAGGATGACAAGCAAAGAGAACCAGGAAAATTTGGAGGGCAGCATCTCTCTAACTTAAAAAGAGTAACGATGCCAAGTTTGTGCAAGATTTCACACTCTCCATGCATTTTACTCCTGGGAGAAAAGATCCTCTTCATGTAAAGACCAGTGTTGTTGTAAACTAAGTGAAAGGAGTCTGGGCATCTCTCTGCTGGTCAATAACTTCAAGGATTTGACAGCTGCATTACAAAAAAAAGAAAAAAAAGAGAATAGTTGGGAGATGATGTTTAGGAATTAGTTCTGCAGGTAATAAAGAAATATTTTCTGGAAAAAATATAACTGGAGAAAAGTTGTAATCCCCATAACAAGTGAGTCACAAGGAAATACATTCTTTCATTTAGCATTTGAGTACTGGACCTGTTGGAGATGAATGACAGAATGGTCTTCTGGCTTTAGTGACCAGTTTTATAAGCACAGCACACTTTTGGATTCTGCCATCAGTCTCAGGCTGCCTCCTTCCCCCTACACAGGAAAACAGCTGAGAAAGAACTGGTGTAATTTCTTCGGTGTAGAAGGTTGTGGGATTTCAAATAAGGCATGATTAGTGAAGTGATGAGTATCTTCAATCCACGGTGGCAGAACTGAACACCTCAAGCAACAGAAGCGCCACCTACCCTCCACAACTGTATGCTGTGTCACTTTTTTCATCCAGTTTCATCATTAAGACTGCTCTGTATAAACGTTTGCAGCTACATACAAGAAAATGATAAATTTCTAGTCAAAGAAGTAGATTTTCCCAAAAGTTACATCTAAGCAATATTCTCCTCTATCTAGAAACATGAAAGGATCATGTGATACTTCTAAAAAATCTTGGGTTACAGAGACCCTCAAAAACAACGGTCACAGGATTTGACAGTGACATTTCAAAATACGGGTTCCTTTCTCCTATAAAGAGATGTAAGGCTGCAGTCATAACAGATGAAAAATGACTATGTGTTAACAATTAGTCACAAAGATCAGACCATCTTTTAAATTACAAAACTGTGACTGCCAATCAAGGAAAATGTCTGATGTATTTTGTTCATCTGCTTTTCATTAAAGCTGATCAAACAAGACCATTAAATGCTAAGAAGATACTAAATTTTTAGGGAATCCCTGCTTAATTTTCCACACATTAACTGCTCAGAATTTATTTTTTCATTTTTTAAGTAAAAATATCCTCTCACCAAGTGAGCTAACTCTGTCATGTGGGCAAAACAAACAAGCAAGCTGTGCAGTGAATAAGGTCTGGTCTTCACATATTTTAGTACTTGCATGTTTACAAGGACACACTCCCCTCTGTCAAAGAGGGCATTTACTCCTGCAAACATTGCTCCAGTTGGTTGGACTGACCTATCAATTTTTCTTTGGAGTACAAGGGCCAGCATGAACGACTCGTAGTGGCAAGGGTGCTTTAGAGTCACACAGTATCACAGCAATAGACAAAATGAAAAACAAATCGGGCACAGTAAGTTTAAAAAATTGAATTATTTCATTCTAAGCTTTGGAATACCAATAAGGCTGGCCATTATCATACTGAAAACCACAGAGAGATAGAGAAAGCACTGAAGAGGGAAAGAAGATTAATCACATAGTTATATGACATACTGAATTAATCTAGTCTCATCACAAATTATAAACCTACTATATGATGACTCTCCTTTTAAATTGGCTCACAGAGGTAAAATTCTCAGCAAGCTGATAATCCGCATTAACAAGGAGAAAAATGAAATTGGGCTCTTCATTTTATCATTTACATCATTCTTCCATAGCAACAGTGTTTTATACTTCATTATGCCAACAGTAACACGTCTGCGTTAGAAAGGACAATAATTACTTTAGTGATGTGTTGTCTACCTACAGTAGCTGTCGTACTGATAAAGAATTAGTATTACTACAGTTACACTACTCAGCAATAGTCAGCATTTATGGTGATAGCAGCGGGACTGAAGTAGGTCTATTGTCGAAAGAGACTTAGTACAAATCACATAACTAGTCTTTTACTACATGGCAATTTGCAGAGATCACAGACTAAGTGCGCTACTACCTATAGAACTTACCTGCTCCTGTAGATTACTGTGTAACTACATTTAGGAGATCCATATGCAATTACCATGCAGCCTGCACTGAAGTTTAGAACATACAAATAATTACAAATAATCACAAAAGGTCACCTCTGCCATGACACGATACTCACCATGGGTTTTTCATTAATTTGGTCTGTATCACTTCCTTCTACTACAAACCCAGGCTAGATCCTGAGCTGGGCACACTGATTCAGTATTTCCAGCCGGCAGAGTTTCTGGATCTTGTCCGTAAATTTAAAGGTGATAGCCACCTCTGACACAGTCACGTGAGAAGCAGAAGGGAGACTTCAACTCCTTGTCCCCTGCTTGCATAAATCCTTTTCCTTTCAGAAGGTGCTGAATCTAGATTTACACATCTCTAGACGTTCATTCACTTGGTCCAGCACTAAATGCACAGCAAAACTTAAGGCTTTTGCCATGATACAAAATGTTTGTGGATTCATTCCATGTAATTTTTAGAGACCTGCAAAAAAGATTGCCCAGAGAGTTTGTGCAAACTCCATCCTTGGAGATATCAAAAAATCACCTGGACAGAGTCCTGGGCAATCTGCGTGAGCAGGGGTTTGGACGAGATAACCTTCAGAGTCCAATCTCAGTCCAACCTCCAACTGTCCAGCCATCATTCTGTGAAAGATGAAGATCCAGTTGCTTCTGGTTAAGTATTGAAAGATCAACCATGGAAATAGTCTCTGGAAAGCTGTCTCTGAACAACCAATTCTCTGAAGCAACAGTAAAAATTATTCAACTGCTAATGCAGGAGAAATGTTTTCAGTACTATTACAAAATTGCTCTTGGGTGCAGTTCCATTTAAGGTTTTGACTTCTTTACTCTAGTTTTCATACCATAGTCTTCTCTGACTAGGTGAGGTGCATTAAATGTTCATTAAAATAATTTCACAAACATGTAACAAATTACTACAAATGACTGTTCTTAGATCTGAAAGCACACATAGAAATGCAATACATGTGTCCAACATCTTACAAATTCAACAAGCAACTCAAAACTCACCTGAGACTGCGAGATCGAGGCCTCAAGGCTGGAGAATGGCGCCCTTCCTCATCAGTGATGCTCTCAGTACTGAAATGCTTTGTCAGGAAATGAAGTTCATCTGCCGTGGGCTGAAAGGGCAGCTGGTGCAGCTTCTCCTGAGATGAGCATGATGACTGAGTACAGAAAAAAATACAGAAAAGAAATGCACTAAACGCATGCATAGGGGTCAGCTAATGAATGGAAGAGGAACGGATTCTGCCAGACACTGCACACTCCAGCGGAAAAGAAAGCTACTTATCAGACCAGGTGCCTCTGTTGTTCTCATGAGGCTAAGCCAACCCTTACGTATAATAACAGAGCTGGTGAGATCAGGAAAACTTTGGAAGCAGGACAGGCAACCTTTGCATCTGATTATGAAACTACTAAAGCAGGTAATTTACTATCGTGCAGGTAATTTACTATTAGGAGACAGAAAGGAAGGTACATGAGTACCAGTGCTACTCTGGAAAGGACAAGGAGGTTCCTGGAGTGGTGAGCAACTTTCTTTCCCTTTCCCTCATGCTCTCTCAGCTCAGGAGTTTCACTGGCATGCAGAATGCTATGGAGCTGTGTAGTTGTGAGAGTTTTTGTTGATTATTGGCTCTTGTTAGAAATTGCTATTGAAAATCGCCACCATTTTATTTCTCCCTTTAGCCATCAGGCTTCTTCTCTAATCAAGCAGGCAATAATAAATGAAAATAGCTGACTTTGCAGAGTTGTAAGACTAGAACAGTTTCTTGTTATAAACAGTTTATTCATCTTTAAATGAGTTGGTGCATTTATATGACACACGTCTTGTGATAGAGATGAAACTGTTTTAACTCCTGAACCTCAAAAACCCTGAGATTAAAACAAATATTTATGGGAATTGTTAATAACATCAGATGTTGGATGCTCTTGGGAAAAAAGCTGTAGGTCAACTAATGAATGCATTCTTTCTTGTGTTATTTTTCAATGCCCCTTTCCATTTTACAAAAGTAAGAAAGTAAAAGAAAATTTCTAAGGACCAATTAGAAATCCTCTTTAAAAACAAAGAGGGGAGTGGGAAAGAAGTGTTGAATCCAGAGTAGCACTGACTAACACCAGTGGGCCTTATTAAAAACATCATCTAATCTAAGTTCCAAGGCTCCTTATTGATTTGATGAAATTAATTATGTACACTGTTCCAGTGGAAAATTTTTTTTTTTGCTGCAATGACTCTCAGTAAAACTGGAAATCACTGCATCCTAGTACCAGGAGTATTGGTAGGAGGAAATATAGCATGTACGACCAAAGCTTTACCTCACCTAGCGTGCTTTTCTAGATTTATTAGCTCTTGTGTTTTGAGAAACAAAGCTAAGAAGGATGGCCAAGTGGTGAAAGCCAAATGCTGACAAGGCTTTTCTCCAAGTCCTACATGTTTGTAATGCTGATAGCAAAGAGAAAATACTCTGAAATCACCTAAAACAGGTACATCCAAACTTGTCAAGGTTTCAGCTACACTTGAGTTGAACTGGAAACCAAGGAGACTGTTGCAGATCCCAGCACAGCTTTATCTAGAGAATTCTAGCCAAGACTCAGATGAAGATCTGGACCTGAAAACTTAGAAACCTAAAGATTATACTTTTTGATAGAAGTAATTGGTTCCAGACCCCAGATTCACTCCCTCTGCACTGCACAGAGGTATTCATAGGAAAGAACCCCCTTGAAAGCCTTTAGACATGCACAAACTCCCCAGGCATGGTTGAAACAGGAAACCATTACTTCCACTGTTTTCCTTCAGGCAGGTATAAATGCAGGGATCACATTGGGAAGTCATCTCCAGCACAGTGCCCAAACAGTGACAATTATCCAGATGATGTATTAACTTCCATTCCAGCGTCTAATCCACACTGAAGCCAAAACGGAGAGGCTGGGTATTAGATAGCCCCTTTGCCCACAGCTATTCTGCTATGCAAGCTGCTCGTGTCAAATACAGGGAAGATTCTCTCCCAGTAGTACAGAATTATGCAAGCCCTGTTTGACTTTCAGAGCTTTCTTTGATGTCTTTTATCTTTGTGTCTTACACAATACAAGGAGTGGGAAGAAGCACCTGCCTATGAAAAAACACTTTTCAAAGAAAAGGCACATGTCCGTTGGTATCCCATTCGTGCTGAATAACATGAACCCTGCAATAGAGCAGGAAGCATTAAAGACATCATCTTACAAACCTGCACTAGCAGGTACTCAGGGTCTGGTACTGTGTTTGAAACAAAATTAAACTAAAACTACCACAGTAAGGAAGGTTAGCACAGAGTTACTAGTAACTAGAGTTAGGGGGAAAAAAACCCAAACTGATAGTCTAGAAAAAACATGAAAAGCTTTACGTCTCCGAATGGCAAAATCACTGGAGAAGCAGTGCTAGTCAACTCAGAGACAATCCAAAAAAATTCTCCCTACACTTTTTTTCCTTAAAAGCAATCAGATCACAAAGTTTGTAATTCCAGAGACTAATTAAAGAAAGCCCTGAAGATAAAGACTGTGATGAGAAATGGACTTTTCCTCTGCCAAGGGCTGCTCTAGCAGTCTTAAGGTGTACAAGTTTTCAATGAGAAAGAGCAAAAGCGAAGTGAAACCCTTCTGAAATATTGATTTTTAAGTAATCGCATCACTGTAGCCAATATTTGCAGCAGACTAATAAAAACCTCCCCCTGGTGTCTTAATTACAGATGCAGAATTAGCCAACTCTCCTCCAGTAAAAAAAAGAAAGCTAGTACTATATTAACTTACAGGTTAAGTATGTATCTAGAAAATGAATAGCAGATTAGATGTTTAAAAAGAATTGTATATTGGCCCTTTCCACTGACTATTCTATATTCATCTAACTTGAAAAAGGTCTTCTCCAACTTTTTCATTGTTGGTCTGATGATATGCACCTGGTCTTCATGATTTGTATGAAAAGGGTAAATGTTTATTTTTTGAAAGTATCATCCTTCATTTGAAGCAAAAAATAAAAAAAAAATATAAAGGGAAATCTATAGGTTTCCTTTGTTGTTAAACTAGGTAAATGTATTGGTGTGTTCAGTTGGTTGGTTGGCAGAGCAGTTGGTCTATGACCACAGAAATGCAGGTCAGTCTAACTGCCGTAGAGAAGCTCAGGCCAGCAGAACACAGACCTAAGCCTCTTCTACTTATTTCATTTCCTACTGATACATATGCCAGAAAGGTCTACTGGCTTCCTTCTATCCTGCTTGAAAAAGAAATGTAATCTTGAGGACTTATCAAACCAAATGGAAGCCCAAAATTCTGCTAAATTCGCATCTGCGGAATTAATTTTGACAAGCCCCTTGACTGCTTCTTACTTCAGTTTTAAAGTCTATGCAGGAATAATACTGCTTATCAACTTCAAAGGTGTAATTCAGATCAATTCAAATTAATTCTGATCTACGAAATACTATGGTAATAGTCTTGTCATAGACAAGTATTAAGTAGGGTTGGCTTAGAAATGTAATACTAAGTTTAATAGCTCCAAGAATTGCATCACTACTTACTAAACAGCCCATTTTAATGTCTTCCTGAGATTGTAACACTGAACCAGCAAAAGGACTAGAGATGAGAGATTCAGTCATTTAGAAAAAAAAAAAAAGATAATAAATTGTGGAAATTGTGCAAAGCAGAATATGTCTGAACATATGAAGCTATAGAGATGAGATTAATGTTGCAAAATCAAATTTTAATCATATCAATTTATACTAAAAGGAAACTTTTGACCCCAATTTCTTCTCTTGCTATATAGACTGAATTTAACACTCACCTCCTAAGGAACCATAAGGAAAAAATGATGTTTGAGAGGCACTAAAGTTTATCGACAAACTTAACAGAACAGCTCACAAGAAAATAATAATACTGCATTCAGTGTAAAATTTGGATAGTGTCAAGTACTGAGCCCTAATTAATTATGTATTATAATTATTAGGAACATCCTCTAAATAGTACATGTAAAACAAAATAACCAGTAGAAGTATTACGAAAAGAGGCAGTGATATGTGACCACACAGCTTAAGATACTCATGGTAATTCAGATAGTGAAGTGTGTTAACATTAAGTCTGTAAAGGCAGCCTTAACATTTCTAATTTTTCTAAGCTTGGTTTTGCAAGGTTCTTACGTGTTATTAAACCACAACATCTAGTTTGCGTAAACTAAAGAATAAGATTCGTTTTATGAAATATCTGAGAGTTATAAGGCTTAACATGGTGTTGTTACCTTACTGGTATTAATTATATATTAGCCATTTGAAAGTACAGAACTCAAGCAAACTGCAGCCTGCTTTTCTAATGACATACGTAAGAACTGAAAAGCTTAATTAGGTGGTTTAAATTATTGGAGTTGAGTAACAGAGGTGGATTATCAATAGTTCTTTCTGCTAGCCTGTTAGGAGAGGCTTTCATACTAAGAACTTGAAAGCAGACAAGAATTTCATTTCCCAGTTACGAAAAAGCAGAGAACTAGCTAGTAATTATGCACTATCTCTTAGAGTCCTGCCACTTCTGACACATTGTGCCTCTCAACTCATCAGCCGAGCCAAGTGCTGCACTGGGCTTTCACCAATGCTAAAGGCAAAGTGCAAGATGATAGGAGCTGGGAAATGGAGGAAAAAGCAGCAGAACCAATAATTAAAATATTTTTTAAAAATAATTAGTATTTTAAATAATGTTAGCAAAACAATGAAGAAAGATCAGATATTTTAGTAAAGACTCAGAAGCTGATTTGTTAGGGTGTGTTTGTACAAATTGAATTGCTTGAAAAAGATCTGTGCCACTTACTGAAACTGTTGAACTGGGAGTGTTTGTTCCATATCCAGATGAAGGAAGGGAGGCCAAGGACCAGCGGCGTCCATCCGTTCTGGGGAAAAGAAGCAAGGGAAATTACTGTCAGAGGATATAGTGTAGCTAATGTTTGGGGGAAATAAGAACTTTCCTCCCTCAAATCTCTTAACCTCAGATTTTTACTAAAGTCTCAAGTTACTCAGATAAATTCCTTATACTCAGATAAAGACCTGTCAGTTTACCTCGTCAGAAGGCATTCTGCCCAGCGCATTGCCTGACACAGCTGGTGAATTAAATCCACTGCAGCAGACCTGAGCAGAGCCAAGAGGTCCATTCAAAATACAGAGGAGACAGACATCACAAAGTCCACCTAGGGTCTCTTTCTCCTCCAGTCAACATAATGTTAGTTGTAAAGTATAGTAGTACAATAATTACCTATAGTAGCCAAAGAAACATGACCCTCAGGGAAAATAGCAAAAACATCCTGGAAAATATTGCTGAAAAGGTCTTGTTTCACCAGTGTAAAATCTGAGGAACTGATTAACCCTACAACTGCTTTGAGAAGAATCAGCATCACCCTCCTTGAAATCCTCCTCTCCCCTCAAAACCTGCCCCAGTGAGGATGGAAACTGAACTACATTCAGCTCAGTCTTAGCACTTTTTCTGCCTCAGATTTCATTTTGGTCTCACGTGCATTTTGCATTCTATAACGTGTCTTGTTGCATGTTGGGATGGATGTTAAATAACTCCCTTCCTCACATCAGTCTCCACTTGTCAGCTTGTTTGTTTTATTAATGCAGGTTATGAGTAACTGGTCATAAAGCGAAGTTGAATTAGAGGAGTCCACTGTTCTAACTCATTTTGGAAAGATTGGGGGGGGGGAGTTTGGGGGTTTTTTGGGGTACATATACATTAATGCAAGTGCATTATAAAATCAGATGTTTGGTACGGGGCTGAAATAGTGCTTAGTGCTTATAAAAAAACTCAGCTGTTATCATCTTCACAGTAATATTTCTCATCTCACTATGCACACCCATGAAGCCTCACCTTCAGAAACAAGTTCACTGCACACTCAGATATAAATGCCTATTTATATTTTTTCCACATCTAGTTCCTTTTATTTTCAGGCAATGATACACATCATTCTCTTTGCCATCTATCACAGAACAAGAGGGAAATAAACCCACTGTTCTGCATCACTGAAAGAATATTATGCCAAGAGAGTTTTTTGAGAAGACTCATGCTTCATGCACTAAAAAAAAAACAACAAAACAATCAAGCTGTAACGCAGATTTCTATTGCATGCGTATGTTAAAGCCAAACCCCATTTAGCCACAGGTGATGTTTTCTTTGGCAAGACAATTACATGTAAAAGAACAATCTCCAAAAATTCCAAGAGAAATTAAATTCCTTTCCTAACCCTGAAAAACAATAAATGTCAGAATTACAAAGGTGCTGCATGACGTGGTCAGCGACTGAACATCAAACTTTGATGATCTCCATTCAGGGTCTTGTAACATCCAGGGGTACTGGGGAAATATTTAGGTCAATGTTTCAATCTCAGTTTGGACCTTCAGACCCCAGCCAAGATGGTATGCCCCTGACTTCTTAAACAGTAATCAGGAACGCATATTTTTTGCAAAAGGAAAGGCTAATTGCTTTTTTACCAAGTTGCCTGAATTGCGTGTTGAAATGACTTCAGAATTTTCAGTTTGACAAAGTTAACCAACAAAAGTCTGTCTCAATTAGAAAATGCCAGCCCATGTCTTCATGCTTGGTCTATTTTCTGCTGATGCAATCTAGGCAAGCAATGTGCTAAGCAGCCAGGACAATGCAGATCAGCTCTGATCTAGCAGAAAG
>VXBW01000945.1:714183-767853 GCA_013400375.1 Thinocorus orbignyianus
GGGAAAAAGACTTTAAAAGAAACTTCCTCCTCTGTTTATGTAAAACTTTTCAAAGTTACTTCAGTGCTTTGTTAACTAACATGTTTTTTAGAGAGAACTCATGCAATATTGCTTCAGGAAAAGATACCTGGAAATAAACTTTTAGGTCTTTCATTTTGTTTTTTATAGAACCTTTGCTAGCAAAATAAAAATTGTAAACAACAGATTTTGCCTTTAAAATGACATTTTAAATATTTGATTGCAGAGGTATTTTTATGGAGCTAAATGCTGTTCAATGAATAGTAGATCAATTTCAAAGCAAGAAGGTGCTTGAACAGTGCATCTTCTCCAGAGCTCTCCCTGTTTATCATTTTAAGTCAAAATGCAAAGATTTCCTGTTTTGTTTATGAAAGAATAGAAGCTGAATGCCTAAATGGGGTTATTACAGCAGGAACTTGTTAGGGACACAGGCTCAGCTGCACATAAACACAGTTTATACACATACACAGACAACAGCAACACAATACACATTACCTGTCTGCTCTGTGTCCGTGGCTGTATGGAAGAAATTGTACAAGGATAATGAGAGAGGGAGAAGTAAAAGATGCACGTGTGATTTCTCAAAACCCCCCTCATCTTCTGTTACTGGTATTCCACTAAGATCAGTTTTAGTGAATATGGACAGAATTATCCACATATTTCCTTATTCAAACAGGAGGATTCCTGAACATGCTAACTTTGTGACTATGGCACAATCATTGAAAAGGTATCTAAGAAAGGGATTTATGATTAATCACTACATAAACTATGGACAGCCTTGCAGTAAATTGTAGTGAAATTGACTTTACAATAAAATGAGTTTTCCAAATGTGTTTCCCACTCCTTCCCAAGAATATAGCCTCATCACAGGGCTATAATGAAAGAATGGAAATCACAAATCATGTCCAAACAGGATAATGAATGAAGACATTACACCAAATATAAAAGGCAGAAAATCAGCAGCAAATAATTTCTGTGGTGGCAAGAGGAGGCAGTCAGGTATGAGCCATCTCTTAAGACCCATGGAACGCCAATGGAAAGGGTACAATGAAATATCCATCTCTCTGGGGTAACAGAGCACCACGCTTGCAATTACTTAATACCATCATACAGAAGTTACGCTGATACCACTATGTGATAATCTAATAAACACATATTGGTACTGCCGGCATAGTTATTCAGAGTGTAATGCAAGTAGAAAATAGAATCAAGTTTCTAAAACAAGCTGTGCTTAAGTGTTCTGTTCAATGACAGAAAAAGTAGAGAGCAGCATGCATACTGTAAAATGAACCACAGTATGCAACAGGACAGATTCAACCTTTATTCACCTATTTCTTTAAAAATTAGATTAAAAGAGTAGAAAGGTATGAAAGGGCATTCTTCAGAGTTTTAGTATTAAAACATTAATTTGTTGTTTAAAATTATAGAAAGCAATGATATGGAAACATCAAGTTGAAACATGATGTTGAAAAATTATATTAAGTTTTGACAATGGTTTCAGCTTCTTCAACTTTCCTCCTGTGTTCCAGTTTCCAGAACTCCAGATACTATGAAAACTGCTAAAAACTCAGTTGACTTCAACAGACCTTGTTGAATACATCCATATCAGGCTCAGATATTTCTACAAAATAAAGGTGGGTGCTATGAATCCATTTGAATTGTTGTACCAGCAGGTAAAACACTAATTTTTCCTTCTGAGGAAACAGTAAAATTCATATCCAGCCTGTCACATTGCACATGCTATTATAAAGTTTCTTTTACATAAGACCTGAAAACCGAAGTCAACTTCAAACAGTACTCAAGGGCACCAGGTCTTCTAGCAAATCACCTAAATGGAGAAACACTCCAGGATTTTCCTACTATGCAGATAAAGGGTGTACCTTTGTTTCATCAAATCCTAACCCTTTATTCTTCTTTGAAGTTTTGAGACCCATCCTTTCTCTAACTAGTCCTCAAGCTAAATCTGTCATTCTCAGAAAACTTACTTCCTCTCAGGATGATCACACGCTCTCAGATCATTTAAACACAGACAGGGTTTTTTTATCAGCTGAGGTAGAGTTTAGCAAATCTGAAGTATCTTTCCCACACTTGAATCTAATAATCCTGCTACTATGCCTGAACCCTGCTTGGGATCTCTTTTTTCCTCCACAAAATTTAACTTTCTGTATCATTATCCATTTCTGCCTACCTGCTGGGATACAACATCCAATACATCATTTGTCTGCTTCTCCCAGCTGTCTTTGTTCTTTCTACCCTACTCCTTGCACTAAATTCATCACTACAGTATCAGATTTCTTTCCCCCAGATTGATATACAGCACGACTAGCACCTGTCTAGCATCCACTGCAGAACAGATGATGGCTTCACATTTGGGTCTCTTCAACGCTGCTCTTCTAGAAGTTCTTGTAGACTTGCAATTTCAATTATCAGCTACTTTTCTCATTAGAGCAGTAACATACCCTTGGCACCAACGCACAAGGCAGTAGAGAAAACTACGAAGTGGTAACCAGTCAGAAGGCAGTGAATGAACACACACACAGTTGTACACACCTAATTTTAGGTATGTTTATGTCTTTGTGCAGGCATAAGCAAAGAAAATCAGTACACTCAGAGCAGACCTCAGTTACTCAGTGAGAAGAACATCTACGACTAAGATAGAATTATCCTAATCATAACTGGGTTTAATGTCATTACAACTACATTATTTGTTGTATCACATGCCCTACATGTTATACTTCTGGGAGAACTCTGCCTACACCCCAGGCAGTACTGACTACTTAATTTACTTTACCTTCTAGGTATGAAAAGCACCTAATACTTTCTGAGTGCTGCCAAAATCTAAACAAAACCAGAATAAAATAAAATTGGAAACATCAGAGAAAGTAAAATACAATCAAAAAAAACTTCTAACCCACAGGCCATTTCCAAATAAAAGTGCATAGATTATTTGCTTGCCAGTTCAGAGAAAATAGATCCTGCCTTACCTACGGGCAGGAACAAAGGAAAAATGAGCAGGTGCATTTGGAGAGAAGTTCCTGGGACTGTCCAAAGGGCTGCTACCTGTTTGAGAAAGACAAAAAACAAACCAACTACTCAAAAACATTTCATTCGCATTTGCAATGAACAGAGTAAGTTTTCACTGTGCAGGAAGACTTCCAAATGCAAGTTGCAGTCACAAACAAGTGAAAATATGGAGCTTTAAGTCTTTGATCATTTGAGCAATATTTTGCTAAAGAAATGTTCTGATATGAAAGTATCAGTATTTTTCCTCCTTTCAAATTAATTTAAGATGTACATTTTCTTTATTTCAAATTAGTAATCTATCACACATACACAATATAGTATCTTAATATTTTTCAGTAATTTCTATTAACAAGCTTCTCCTAACATATCTTAATGAAAAACCTGAGTTAGAAATTACACTGATGATCACTCCAGAAATAGTAAGAAGGTATTTCTTCACAACGTACGTCAAGGATGAATGCAAAATTCACTGAGGACAAAAAAAAAAGAAATACCAAAGGAACTGCACATGATAATAGAAGGACTATACATATGTGAGATGATCAGGCTATAAAGTCTCAGCATTCACTCTAACTACCACTTTTCTGAAAGAATACTTCTAATAAGAAAATGAAAGTTCCTGTGAATTTATACAGCGAGCAAAAAAAATGGCACTTAATTTTCACTTGGCATAAGAATTCTTTCTCTGGGCTTTGTAATATGATGTGTAAGCATATAGTTGGTAAGTGGTATATTGCAATGTATTTTATTTCAAAGTAAAAAGCAACTATTTCATAGAAAGCACTTCTGAAAGCCAAAATCATTTACAGATGAACTGCAGCAACCTTTGAAAGTTATGGATGAATTAGAAACTTCGCATCAGTGGGTGTGCTTTCTGTCAGGCATATTCTTAAGTGGTTTGCTCTTTCAGATCCTTAACACAAGCACAAAAGAGAAACTATGCACTGTAAACATATGCCAACAGCAATTTCTTTGTGCACAGACAATAAAATAACATTAAAATAAGAACAGGAAAACTAAACAGATACTGGACAAGCAATAACTGTGGTCATCAGAAATGTTTTCAAATTAAAACCCATATAAAACGGATTTATTTTAAAAGTAATGTTGAAAAGTCAAACATCAATGATGAGTCATCTGTAAAGGACTTATCTCTGTTTCAAGAGAAGTAGTGGGTGCCCAGCTCACAGCACTGTTTGTGAGGTTACGGTCTCATCCAGCATTCTGCTGAAGCTTATAAAGAAGTCGCATTAATTTCAACTCAAGTTATTGATACACCTTAACTGTTACACTGAGCAGAAACGGAATACAAACACTGTGCTCAGTTGAAGGTATCATTCACTCACACTTCAGTTATATAAATGGTTCACAAAAATCTGCAGTAGCCTTTCTCCACGACTTCTTGTGAGCAAGGTGTGTGCAGACCTGGCCACAGGCCTGGGCAGGTAGGGAGGAGGAGAGGAAACAAGCTGATGGTGCCTGGGGAATGAGGATGGGCACCACAGGCCAGTGAACTCCATCTGCTCTACAAGTTCACAAGGGGGAAAAACAGCAGCTGGTTGAGATTAAAGCAGCTCTGGGCTGATCTAACATGTGTCAAGGGGTGATAAGAGAACTGGAGAAGTAAGTGATTCGTAGACCACTCCACAATCTGCTTCATCAAAAGCAAACTAAATTAAAAAGAAAGGGTTTGGGCAACAGGTTTGTTTTCCTTTGGCTTGGTTTTCTTTTGTATTGCTAGTCAAGAACCAACAACGGGTTCACAGTGTAACATAACACAATGCAAACCTTCACCCAAAACTGGACAACATTCAACCCATTCCCAGTATATCCTAAAAGGGAAGGGAAGAGAGTGATCAGAAAACAGTAACTAGATGATTTTGGGGTCCTCCTTTATGAAGCTCGTACTCATTTTAATTCTTGTGGTCGCTGTGGGAAAACAGAGACATTACACTGCTTTTGAACTAGGAGCAAAGTGAACGGTGTGACAGTCTAGATGGCACTGCAAGCTTACAAGAAGAATGGAAGAAGGCTACGACAGCAACAACGTGAACAACTCAATAAACACACAGGTCCTGGTAGCAGCACATGGTTAACGCTGGGGTCAGCATTTACTTGCCAGCAGAAAGGTGAGGAGTATTTTAGGTGAGGAGGAAACAGCAGCACCAAAGGCTTTCCACGGTTATGTAGATCTTCTAACAAAGCAAGGAAGGCTGCCCGTTTAGGTACAAACCTCGGGTCTTTGCCTCCCCATTTTTCAAGCTTTACTGACAATGAGCCTTACTGTGTCAGGATGAGCTTTCTGAACAAAAAAGCCCATTGACCGATGCTGTTATAAACAAGCAATGAACTGCCAGTGCTGCTTCGTATCTTCATCATTTTTTGGTAAACTTTCCAGATTATGATCGCAATAGCTGAGAAAATCAGGTAATGACAGTTTTAAATTTTGGAATTAAGTATGTGGGTGTTAGAACTCCTGTGAACCTGCACAATCTGGTATGAAGTGACTACTAATTTTTAAGCAACTACTTTTTCAGATTTATATGGCATATTTCCTTCCAGACACTGGAATTTTAATTAGGTCCCTTGTGAGTTGCTTCTAGTTTTAAAATGAAAAGCAATTAGTTTTTCTACTCAATTCAAGTCTGGGTGAAGTTTTTAAAACAACAACAGGGAGAAGGGGAATTACTACTTTCCCTAAAATTTCCCAGGACTGCTGCATTTGCTGTAGTTGAAGGAATTTTAATAAGAGAAGGCTCAGTGCAATGCTCTCATTCACCAAGGCTGATCGAAACCCTATTTATTGTGTTACCAAGGGTAAATTCCCCTGTTGTTCAAGGGTTATAGCTGGCTACTACAGAACCTGAAATGATTCTGTCTCAAGGGAGACTGTTACACAGAATGATTACTCATTAGGTAAATCAACAGTTACATGGGCATTAATAATTCAGGCCTGAACCTTTACATTTTCTGGACAGAGCAAGAAGGATGCAATCAAAGCATTGGTACATCCACTATCCTCAAAGTACAAAATGGGATCTTACGGGCAATAGACAGGTGAAAGTCTCAGCTACCATCTATGGACATGACATTTACCAGATAGGAAATGAGTCCAAAAACTTACACTAGAAACAATTTGGAAAACTTGCTTTTGAGATTTGTAAAAATAAATAAATACATAAGACAGAGTTGTTGCGGTCTTCTGCATAGGATATACTAACATTATTCACTGAATATTAACACAAGCAGCTAAAAATTTTATTGCATGCTACAGAATTAGCAGCATTCCAGCACATGTGGATCTTAAATTGACCAAAAAAGTTTAAGCACACTGTGTCATATACAGTTCTCACATCAACCGAGGATCACACATGTAAAATGCTGATTAACTGCAGCTTTGATAACGAGGGCAGGATGCAAAGCAGTATGTTACATCCTCTGCCCACTCCTAGAATCACAGAATAGTTACAGTTGGAAGGGACCTCAAAGATCATCAAGTTCCGACCCCCCTGCCATGGGCAGGGACACTTCCCACCAGACCAGGTTGCTCAAAGCTCCATCCAGCCTGACCTTGAACACCTCCAAGCAGCCACAGTTTCTCTGGGCAACCTGTTCCAGTGCCTCACCACCTTCACAGGAAAGAATTTCTTCCTGATATCCAATCTAAATCTCCCCTCTTCTAATTTAAAACCATTACCCTTTGTCCTGTCACTACACTTCCTGACAAAGAGTCCCTCTCCAGCTCTTCTGTAGCTCCCTTCAGATCCCAGAAGGCTGCTATCAGGTCTCCCCGGAGCCTTCTTTTCTCCAGGCTGAACAGCCCCAGCTCTCTCAGCCTGTCTTCACAGGAGAGGTGCTTCATCCCTCTGATCATCTTCGTGGCCCTCTGCTGGACCTGTTCCAACAGGTCCATGTCCCTTCTATGTTGAGGACTCCAGAGCTGGACACAGTACTCCAGGTGGAGTCTCATGAGGGCAGAAAAATAATAAAATAAATAGAGGCCTCATCAATAACCATTTTTCTGTCAGAAGGTGGAACTGAATTTGCAGCAAAAGAGCAGAATAATTTAATTCAGTACCACAGCACTGCCTGCAAGCAGCTCCCTCCACATGTCATTACAGATGGGAACAGGACAAAGATCCCAGCAGTGACAACTGTCACCACTGGAAGCCAGAGAGTAACCTGGATATCTCATAGGTGTGGAAAGTAAATTTTAAAATAGCCTGCACTTAAATCATCCAGCTGCAAAAGCCTAACTCTTTCCAACTTAATTTTAAAGATGATGTTTTGCTTCTTCGACTGTTTTTAAGGTTTTCACTTTAAAATCTAATCTAATTGTAACTTCATAACCAACCTCATGATGGGTACGCTATAACTGGTGTACTGTGTAGTCCTCTGCAATTTTCAGAGTTTATAAACTTAATTAAAACAAATACCAAAAAATGTAGGGAACATATGTGTACACCTTTTTTCCCGTCAGATTTTTAAAGAAAAAGAATTTAGAATAAAAGGAGGATTATCAAACCTGTACTTCTAAAACTGGTCACTTCTACCCAAGGCTGGGCAACCAGACAAGCACACTGACTTTCCCACAAAGTTAACAAGCTGAAGCTTTTTCCACCAAGGTCCCAGCTCGTTTTGGAAAACATTATTTCATATAGTTTGACAATTGAATTAGCACACTTCAAATCCATTAAGTGTTTTTGAATCAGAACCCATTTCATGGTAGAGTTTGGATATACTTCCATCTCAAACACTGAGATCTCTTAAATACTACTTTTCCTCTAAATTTTCTAGGATATGAAATTGCCTGGCATCTGATCTGGGTGCTGTATCAGACAGTAAGTGTATCTGCCTGGGACAGCGCTCATTAGAAGACAAGGCAGGTTTGCCTGATGGACAGTCAACCGCGCTCTATCACACCCAGTGACTTTTACATTACATGCTCCTGAGGCTAGCGCTATACACCCTAAATCCCAGGACTTCTGAATAGAAACATTTGAGAAAGCCACACTGATTTCTCTGTATGCTCACTTTGATTCATAAGAGAGGTTCAGAAGGGAAGTAAAGAAGAGCATGTTCAAGACAAAGGAGACCAGGGAGAGGCTCCAGCATTTCTTGGTAACTTATCAGTGTATGTGTCTGAACAAACAGATTGATAGATTCTGTTCAAACACTAAACAAATATCACAGCCTGTTTTTGAATTCACACCTCATACATGATATTTCTTAAGAAAATATTTGTGATGCTATTCTAAATTTCATCTACTTTTGTCCCTTGAATAAATTATTTTTTCCCAGGGAAGACTCCAAAATACAGTACTAGTGGAGAACTCAAATTGGGAGTAATTTATCCCCCTGTGCTCTACTGGCCAATCCTGGAGGTCACAAAGGAGATACTTTTAATTAATAGTTTTAAATCCCATATGTAACATCAGAACAAAAAATGGTAATATTTGACAATTACTGCTGAAGAAAGATGGCACACTGATTAGTTACTCTAGTTTCTAGAGGACAGCCACACACTTCTCATAAAAGATAAGCTTGTAAAACCTGAGTCAGCATCAAAACCACTATGAGCAATTTTTCATTTTTTAAATAGGCAGAGGAGAAAAGCAAATAAAAAGAAAATATAAATGTTTGTTACAAACATTTCTGCATTTGTTTTCTGAGCAATGATCAAATCAACACCTTGTTACAGTGTGCCAAGCAAGGACACTTCTTCCATATTCTGAGGACTGTCTTTCTCTATCACTTTATACTTAAAGTCTTTTACACCTAATTTAGCATTTGGTAAATAAAGCAACAGCAAGAGCACAATATAACTAAGTGGAGAGTCTCTACCAGGAGAAAAGCCTTGTTGAAATAATATTTCACTATATATCACTACCAAAATCACACACAACAGAACCACAGGAGTTTGAAATGAAAGGGAATTGCCCTATGCATAATTTTGGCCCTGTCTTTCATCTGAGATGCTGAAGCAAAAAGAAAATGTTTTTAATATACTAATTTTAAGATTTTGTTAACATTTCAATTTGAAAATTATGGGCCATTTTAATAAAACAATGTCATTAAAAACTTCCCAGCCTTCTATGACTGGGATTTATAGCGTCACAAGCAAGTATGACACAGTTTGATGGAAAGTTGGTTAAGGATTTCACGGGCATCTCTGAACACTAAGTTTGGTGGTCTTTTTCCTTTCAACAGACTGGGTATCACCTCTTGAGATGCAATGCTCTGCAGACAGAAGCAGATGGCTCCTTATAGCTGAGCTACTATCAATTCACTGTTCTTTCTCAGCATTTCTTCAGTTTCAGCCTCCAGAAAGTATTTACAGAACATATTGCCATGTAGGAGGAGGAAAGACTGATTATAATGAGAACAACTGTTACTTGTCTTACACGCAACAGTGATGTGCTTCCAGACAGGCTCCACTGTGGATGATGCACCACAAACATTCAAGCTGTTCCATGCTACTGACTGGTGTCCGTTAGGGCATACCTGAAGTCCAACCTTCTTCTCTGGCATTTTGAAACATCGAAAACAATGTAGTCACACATCACCTACCTCCCTCAGCAATAAAAACATAAAGGGAACATGCTGTTCAGGCAAGCTGTTGGATCTGCATGCATGACCCCTCTGAAAATCTGTAGTTACTGTAGGTTGAATAATCATTCTTTCTTTTTCTACAGAAGGAACATCTCCACACACCTCACGTCAATGACTAACAAGCAGTTGCCCATTTGCTCTGAAATGAGCATTTCCCAGTTGCTGCCATGGTAAAACTGGTACTACTGTAAAAAAATAAGAAAAGAATTCTAAAGATCTGGAGAGACCATAAGATGGCACAGTGCACAGCTGATGGGCTGCCGGAGGCACAGAGAAACAAGCAGGATGTTTCTTCTCATGAGAACTGCTGTTAAATCACTGGCACAAATTAATCACACTAGGAGACTCAAAACCAATATATTTACTTAAATGTATTTATTTTATTTTACTTCATTCTCCATCTCAGGTTCTTTTACAGGATGTAAGAGAACTAAATTCCCCAGAAACAGTGGAGGAGGGATATGGTCATGAACTAGAAAGTGAAGAACAGATGAGGACATAAAACATTTATTTTGATATTATAAAGACCCTCTTACAACTTAGAAAAGGTGAAAAGCTATAGTCAGATTAAGTTTCAAAGAGCATATTTTGATGCAGAGCACCAATGTGTTCAAACTCACTACAATGAACACTGACATTTTTCCTAATGATTCCCAGTCCTAGGGAGTTACCTGCGTGTCCATGAAGAGGGGAATGTGGTCGCGGGAGAGTTGGAGATGTGCTAGATGTTACGATCAAACTCTTTCTGTTGCTCGTCCGACAGCTGAAAGAAGAAAAGATAAATGATAAGGCACGGTCAGATGAACAAAAGCACCTGAAGGCACGTCCTGCAGAATGTCTTTCAGCTAAGGAGGAATCTCTCAGTACTTAGGTCAGTATTTGCTCACGCTCTCAGTCTTGGTAGTGACCCTGCAAAGAAGTAAACATGAGGGGCTGAAACATACTTTGTCAGCAGCAAGTGTTTTAACACGCTGGAAGCAATATAAAAACTATATCTCATGCTGCACAGGCCACTACAGATGGCTGACAACATACTCCTGATTCACAAAATCTGTGCAACTCATGCCTTACAAACCACACAAAAAGCAGAAAACTGTAAAATACTCCAGAGTGTTGCAGGTATTCTTACCAATATCCAATCTAGCAAATATATCTGTTACAATTATTGGCTATTACTGTAAGAAACCAGAGCATATTCCTTAGGGCAAAGTTAAAATTACAAATCAAAGTGTTAGCACAAATCAGCAGACGACCAGGATTACTAATACAACTTAAAATCTGAGACCCAAGAATCTTTATGAATATGTGTGGCAACACCCACAGAAAACTCTGCAAAGCAAGTTTCAGACAAGTCCTTGGCCAAATCAACTCCACTCCCTGCCACAACTTTGTTCCAGCAAAAAACGTGACACTTCTGCATGAGGCAGCTCAGGGTTATTTTTTCCCCCACTGGAGCTGCAGAACTTAGACGAATGAAGAGAATGATGTGTTCCTCCATTTGCTTTCCAGTATGTGATTCCTAGCAGCAAACATTTTGCTCTAAAGATGATAAAAGTAATTATAATGGGAAAAGGAAACGTTTTTAAATCCTGGGAGCGGTGACCAAGAGCAACTAGATATTGAAACCTCTCTCTGATTACCACTTTTCCTGTTGTTTAAACAGAATTAAGAGTCCAAGTTCCCAGAAAAGTCCCCAAACCCACCAAGTATTAAAGTTACATCCACTGTACTTCTAACTTGCTTTCTAGGTGGCAGAAACATTTCTGCTTACTTCAGCAGTTCTCAAAACAGGTCACCAAAATCACGTTTGTTCTTGACAGGGGCTGGGGGAACAGACAGGAGCAGGGAATGCTGAGCAAAGGCTGAACAAAGGGCTTGCTGGCCCAGATCTGGAGGTGCCCCATGAAGCTCCATGATGGGCTATATCTCAAGCCCGTGTGGAGCCTCTTTGCTTCCAGAGCTCTGAATGTTGGCATCTGCCTCCATCCTTCCCACACCAGCTGATCTTCTGGAGCTGCCCAACAATAAAGACGCTTAGACTGCCAACAACTACACTCTAATGCAAAACTGTTTTGCTGCCACAGGATTCGGTGCATCTGACTATTATTATTTGTAAGCCTTTTTTTTATTGCTGTTCTATAGGAAAGTACAGAACTTGATGCAGAATAAAAATACAACTGCACTGCCAACTATAATAAACAGTAATAAAGCTGAAGCACCATTAACTGCTATTCAGGCTCTTTAGTGTACTTAAAGCATTCCTCAAAATTATCCAACTGATTCCATACAATCTCCATTTACATTCATGTATTATTCAACAACAGTCCATCCAAAAACTGATTGCCATTGTGTGCATTGTATGGAAAAACTAACAGCCTGATTTTAAGAAGCTCAAAATCTCAGTTCATGGATTTATTTAATATGTTTTCAGTCACCCTATTCCAGTAATGGTTGAAAAAAAAACCAGAATACTCAATTCCAACTTTAATATCAGATAAACATTATGTTTGTATTACTAGAAAATCATTCTCACAACATGGAAGTCCTGAGTGTTCTAATATAATATATATTACTATGGAAGAAATAAAATAAAATAAAATAATAATAAAAAAAAATCTAAGCTATTTTAATACAAATTACAATGTAAGAATTTAAGATCGTGCCCAACATTATACGCTAGTGTAATGAGAAAACAGAGCTCCATCCTCTATGGTCACATCTCTTTGCTAAAAAACAGTTCCTAAAATACACTTTACCACAGCGATGTCTGGAGCTGGCTATGGAAACTTCATATATTTAAATCACAGTGTAACGAGGAACATTAACTATCCCAAACGCAGAGCTTTTTAACTGTTGGCCTTCATTTGCCAAATTGAACCGAGTTTTACAAGTCTATTTTCTCTGCCATAGTTACAAAGATAAGGAACCAAAAGAGAAAGGGTTAAGTGCAAGCACAGATGAGACCCATTAAAATAGGTCAGGTTTACACAGAAGAGGGAACATCTTGGAGTGAAAGCCTAGCCTCAAGTTTGGACTAAAAAAATTATTCTCTTTACACCCCTAGCATTGGATAGCTTTCAGTTTCCCTGGAATCTCTAACCTGGGAAAGGGGAACATCACTTTGGCCCATTTAGCCTTGTCTATGAACCATGTGTGCTGGCAATAAGACAAAACACAGAGCCTAAAAACAGAATTTCTATTTTCTTGAACTGGTGTTATACGATGAGAAAAATATACAAACAAATAAAATACTCTCTACTGGTTGAAGAGAACTCTCTGGGAACAGACACAAAATTTTAAATAGATCTTGGAATCCCAGAGAAACTACAGAACGAAAGTAATATGCGCTGGTCACAAAAATACTAAGAAAGGGGGAAAGGGAGAAGGTTAACAGGTAACTGAAAGGGACTTCAGTTAGGCGACCTTCCCCAAGAAGCCACTACAACAGCATTTGAGCACCTCCTAATGAAGAACAGCTAAACATGAAAGAAGCAAAGCTGACTTTAACCAGGGCTTTGTGCCAAAGAAATTCAAACTAGTCAATTTAAGTGTTGGCAGAAATAGTTCAAATGAAGAAAAAATGATTTCCTGGAAGACGCACTGCAGCCAGACAGGCGGTACTGGGCTCAATACTGAGCTACAAGACCAATGATAATGAGGAGATCATATTATTAATCCTTAAAATTGCAATAATTATTATTTCTCACTGTTCACAGATTCACCAAACAATACTATATGCTTTCTTGCCCTCAAAGGAATTCAATC
Source organism: Thinocorus orbignyianus (assembly GCA_013400375.1). NCBI lineage: Eukaryota > Metazoa > Chordata > Aves > Ciconiiformes > Thinocoridae > Thinocorus > Thinocorus orbignyianus. The sequence continues at coordinate 727,603 of VXBW01000945.1, forward strand.
TACATAAGAAAACAGGACAACAAGGAGAAAGTAGAAAGAGAAAAGGCTACCTGTACCTCTTTGAGTATTTTAACTAGAAAAAATAAAGTTCTTAGCCAGTTCAGAGAGATTCTTCATTTATAAGCCAAAGTTTTGCTATTTTCATTATGTGCAAGGTGAGCCTGACCCTGACCCTCCTTTTCCTCTCACAGCTTATTATGGGTCTCATAAACCCTTTTCTTCTCAGATCCCACTGCATAATTTCAAACACCACCACAACCACCCCTTCAGGCCTCCCAGTTTAGGCAAAACACAATCTTTACAGCACGGGGTTTCTGTACTGCCTGGAGTTGCAGGGTTGAACACCAACCAGGGAAGCCTTTTGGGGGGCTGCTGCCACCCCCTGCCCTCCCCTGCCACCCAAGTCTAGAAATGTGTAAGAGGACGAGAGCAGCTTGATTTAATTCTGAACACACGCAGCAAAATGGATAGTGTATATTGAAATATTTTAAAACAATGCCTTTGCTATCACTACGGAAATCGTGCTTTTACTATTTCTAGAGTTAACTTCTCTGCCTGCAGTAAAAATAACATTTGTTGCATGTACTGAAGCGTTCCCAGCAAATTCTTGAAACCGAACACTGCGGGACATTGGACACGAGTCTGGTAACTGGACACTGGTTTTGGACCCACTGAAATGTGCTCTGAAGCCAGCACCCTGGGCCGCTGTTACTTACGAGGACGCATGGTAGCGTACCTGAGAGCTGCGCCTCAACTACACCCTAACGAACCTCCTCCCATGCACCAACAGACAACTTGATAGCAAGTCTCTAAAACAAGCACCATCAGTACACCTTGTTTTGTATAGAATCATAGAACAGTTAGACTTGGAAGGGACCTTAAAAATCACCAAGTTCCAACCCCCCTGCCATGGGCAGGGACACTTCCCACCAGAGCAGGTTGCTCAAAGCCCCATCCAGCCTGGCCTTCAACATTTCCAGGGATGGGGCATCAACAACTTCTCTGGGCAACCTGTTCCAGTGCCTCACCACCCTCACAGGAAAGAATTTCTTCCTAATATCAAATCTAAATCTCCCCTCTTCCAATTTAAAACCATTACCCCTTGTCCTATCACTACAATTCCCGACAAAGAGTCCCTCTCCAGCTCTCCTGTAGGCTCCCTTTAGATACTGGAAGGCTGCTACATATGTATTTTCAGCCTCAAAAGAAATCAGTGTTTCAGTTCTGGCATAAATCAGTACCTGATTCTTTATTTTCGCAGTTTACTCAAGGGACATCTCTAACTCACCAAGCAAAACTGATTATTGTCCATAAGGCATTCACGTAGCAAAAGCAAGGGCCGCTAAAAAATAACCAACACCACTATCAAGTGATTTCACAGCGTTGTTGGTTATTAGAGATGAATAATAATAAAGAAGATTCTCAAAATCTACTTAAATATATAGGCCTTGAAAAATTTCTCATAGTTGAAGCTGCTGAATATGCAAGTAAACCACATTAGCACTGACTGCCCGTCTTCCCATAGACTTTCGTAGAAATCAACTTGAAATAAAAAGCTATACAGAAAAAGTATAGTTTAAATCACATTTTGGTTAGTAATCATTAATGTATTTTATTCACATTAGTGATTTTTAATTAGGAGTTTAGTTTTGTAAACCACTTCAGGCTGTCAGAGCAACAGATTAACTCTTGCGTTAACCAATAACTCCTTTCAAAGTAACATTTCAGAAGTCCGACACCAGACTTGTTCCAGGTTTGAAGTTTAATTCACTGAGCCCCAAACCCTACAAAATGGGATCCAAAATTCAGAGTGATCATACAAAAGCTACCAGTGGTTACACATTTTCCTAAAATACACTATCACCTAACCAAATTTAGCTAGATTCTCCCCTGATGTTACAGGAGTTTGGTTTCAGTTGATTTGCTTTACAAAGACTTCTTTATGAGAAACAGACATTTTGGAAATGAAAATAGGTATTTAAAATTTTTATTCACAATGGCAGAAAATTTACAAAATCCAAAATCTGCATGTCAATGAATGAACCAGCTGCGCAGCAGTGTTAACTAGATGTGGAAGTTATTGCCTTAATTATAGTAATTCAAAGATGGAAGCAATTTTGTAAGCTTTAGCACTACCAACAACAGGGATAATTAGTTCTCTAAAATAGATAAGAATAAGTAAGCATCTGGTTCAACTGATTTTTATTTTTTTAATGTTCAAGAATAGTTTAAAAGTTATTCATCCTAGAATAACTGGGGGAAGAAGTGTTATTATTCATGGTGCAGGTTTGGTGGTTTGCACATTCCTATAATAAACACAGTTGCGCCTGCTTAAGACTTGTAGGAGGGAAGCCCAAGTCCCAACAAGCAACTTTTAAAGATCACAGGTAGATTCTCCATCACAACAGATGCAGATCCATCCTCTTTCCAGTGTCACCCAGAAAAAAAGTATGTATTTCCTGTCATTGAATCCCATGAGCAGGGAAACATCCTTAATTTGGATCCCTTACTGGTTACCTTGTCCAGACCAAATTACTAGGGCTTCTATCTCCTCTATACTGTCCTTCCCTGCCATCCAGCCAGGTAAAACTCTCAGTTACTCCAACACTCTCATCTCTAATCTTCACAAATGCAGCCTTAGTCCATTTACAGCAATCCAAAGTGCTACTACAAAAATATTTTTTCTAGTTAAAAGTCTGTCCTTATTACTCTAGTCTTTGGATGCTAGTAGTGTCACTCTGGACAACCTAACCCTACATCACATGTTTTTCATGGGGTTTTTTGGAGAAGGTTCTCCCTAAAAACACAACTGCAGAAGCAGACGCAAATTGTACATCAAGTTAGGCTCTTCTTGAATTTCTGTTGCCTGTTGTTTTCAAGCTCATAAGAGAAAATACACTGAACTAATCAGTATTTTTTTATATATCTGGTGATTCCACTCCAAGTTTTTCAGCTTCCTGTAGGTGACCACTGAACCAGACTCCATTCTGTGTTCAAGTGTGTTCCATGTTAGATGAAAAGCTTCATCTTCCTCCCTTCTTTTCCTCTTTTTTTTTTTTAAATACACATTTCATATTAATCCAGATCTGTGCAATGGATGAGTTGCTTCAGAGGAAGAAATTCTGCAGAGTCATCTATGAGATGCAAGAAAATCTGCTCAGAAAGTGGTCACCGTTTTGCCAAGAAACCAAAGAAAAGTCCTGCCACCCTGCCCCTATGGCTGAAGCTTTTCCTTTTTGTATTTCAGCTGTGTGTTCCCAATGCCTCGTGCTGGTACCAGTAAATTAGAGTCAGTGAGCGGATAACTGCAGAAAGATACGGATTCTGTGAGACAAGGAGCATGGAGATAAAAGATCTAGTCAACCTGCAAAGTGTGGGCTGTCGCTTCTCTACAGATATACAAAGACAGCATGGGGAGGAAAAACACGAAGAACGTCTTTTTTCATAATGTCACACATTTTAGCACGCTAATGAACACATTAACTGAAGTGAGCAGGGCACTGAGCAAGGCAAGACTTACAAAGCATGCAGTTAATTGGATGCAGACTGGTTCTTTTGTTTTAAGGAAAATTAATACCTTAGTATTTAGGAATTAATGTGCATGAAATATCGTTTCCATTTTATCTAGAACAAACTAAATATTAGATACACCTTTCCATTTCTTCACTTAGAGCTCAAATTCAAGAAGCAGCATCACCTTGAGTTAAGAAATTACAAAAAGAAACAGCTGAAATTGTCATAATTTACGTCTAATTTGCCTAATGTTTGAGGCTGGTGTACACCTGCTAACACCATGCTGCATAGTCCAGATCTTCTGCATTATTAACAACATAGAAACAACTCTCCAAAGCCAAACAAAATGAAATGTCACAACAAATTACAATGACTGGTACAGCCATTCTCAGCTAAATCAAGCCACTTTATTCTGAAATACTCCTCCATTGCAAATACATTCCAAAGCTATCTTCACTCGTATATGAAAAGAAGAAAAAAAAATAAGAAAGATTCTCTGATTATGGAAGAGTGGCCCCAGAATAAATACAGATGTTATTTAATGGAAGAAAATACACACCGACCTTCTCAAGCATTACTATCTCCTACCTCAGTTGTGTTATGCACTATACTGCCATGAAGTTACATCACAAAGTGTGAAGGAATGATTTAATGAAAACTAAGCATAACTGCACACTTACATTTCCCATTTCCCCCAACTCTATTATTAAATGGTTCATGTAGCATAACTGCTTTTTAAATAAGTCTCTGCTCGGCATTTCTAATGAAATATAGTTTATAACGTTTTTTCCTCCAGAAAATTCAAGCGAACAAATTCAAGAATGAAATGACAAAGTGATTTTATATTGTTTCAAATCTTTTTACCGTGTAGCTTACTATGATATGCAGGTGTGGAATACAAAAAATCCATTCTAAACACACTCCCCAAAGATGTATCCAGAAAACTGAGCATACAAGCTAAAAATGGAAAGAAGCAGTTTTCCAAGATTTGAAAGTGAGGTTTAATACAAATCTTGCATAAATTAAAAAGTCACTTACTTGCTATGTAGCATACAATGTGAACAGTTCTCTTCATTTTGTTTCAGAGCATTTTCTTAGTGTATGTATCAAATAAATGTTACAAATTAGCTCTTTATCAGCTAATTGCAGTTTCAAACCTCAGTGTGAGAATAAATTATCTATCTAATTTAAAAGCTATTCTAACAATACGTTATTTTGGAAATAATCTCCCAATCAGACTGTGTCAATGGAGTTGCTTTTTCTCCACAGAGCACAGATTTTCACATGGTCATACAGGAGAGCAATAACCATGGTGGGAGCATTATGAATGTAAATGGGACTAAGATGTTTGCAATTGTATGTCAGATTTTAAAAATACATATTCTGAAGGTTAGACAAACAAACCCAACACACACAGGTAATAAAAACACTACACTTTTGCTATGTCAAATACTCAAATCAAAAGGTAATCTTTTCACTGGAAAAAAACAACAACAACAAAACAAAAAACCAAAAAAAAAAAAAAAAAAAAAAAAAAAAAAAAAAAAACCAAAAAAAAACCAACACCATCATCCAGGGTTTACCTTCTAGTGATAATTTGCAGTCAAAAGCTTTTCAATAGGCTACATAGAAGCTCATAAAAGACAATGTGCCACTGATGCCTTTGTAACTATGTAGATTTTCGCAACTTGATAGAAATGGAAAAGCTATTCCTCTAGTTCACACAAATTATTAGGTTTGATGTGATTACTGCCAGATAGAGCAAATGCCAGAGCCGACACTACTCTAAGGAAACCCTAATACAGAAAGAGCATGGGAATTGAAAAGGAAACAAAAATAATCTAGATATATAGATATCTGTACCTAAACAGTGTTTTCCTTCCAAAAAAAGAGAATGTAAAAATACCTGTGGTTCAGCAGAGCATGAGCTGAAGAGGCTTAATCTGTAAATGGAAGGCAAATCTCCCCACCTGTTGCCAGCAGCACCACTGGTTTCCACCAAAGGCTCCCTCCTGCCAGAGCTGACTGTTCCCAAACCGTAGTCTGGAAAAGGTGGAGGGGTCCTGTGCTCTCCACAGCTATACTGGAAAGGTTGTGCCCTCTTTGTGAGGCTCCATCTTTCCAGCTATGGAGGTCAAGAGGAACAACCCTACTGAAGAGTTTCAGGTTTTGTGCATGCTTGATAGAATTGTAATGCTTCTGGTATGCTTTCATACAAGCTGGAACTCCAGTCCTACTTTGGATTTAGGCAAACTCCTAGGCCAGTGAGTGCTGGACCAGGCTTCCATTCCTGGTAATACTGCTATTTAGTAGACGAGCCTATACTAATTGTCATCTTCAGCTCTCCAAGGGACAAGATGGACAACATTTCCTAAGAACCAGCATATTTAGCTTGCAAGCACTTTCCATTAGAACAGGAAAAAGCCAAAAGAGGTTGTCCATGGCACCTTATCTGGTCAAACATGCCAGAAGAGCGGATCCCGGGGAGAGTGTATTGTTAGGCAAGAAATCTAGTCCCCAAGTCCTCATCTACAACCAATTCCTCCCCCATTTCTGATACTTTTGGGTAAAATCACATTCCCTTAATTTTTCAGTTCTACGTGGCTTTTGACAGAAAGGCTTCTCAGATATTTTAGATTTATCTCAGAAACTATAGGAACCAAAATATCTGACCTTTAAAAAAAAAAATCCACCAAGATAAGCTGCAACCTATTATCATGCTTTGCACCGCTCTGACCCCCTCATTCCTCCTACAGTTCTGACCTACATGTCGCTCCAGCTATTGCTTGCTATGAGAACCATGTTCTTTTATTGTACTGGGACTGCAGCACTCCCTGTTTGATTTTTGCAGAGCTTCAGTATAAAAAAAAATATATTTATTGAATAGGTAAATAATTCACAAGTTCATCCCCTATAGCAAAGCACAGAAGATAATGAAGCAGACCCACAAAATCAAAGTCTTGGTCTCAATCTGCCTACCTTACTTTAAATTTCTACTTCTACTTTTAAACTAAAAGGTGAAAGTGCACTTTGTATTTCATTATAGAAGACCTCCCACCACTTTCTAAAGCAATAATATTTCCCAACGCTTAGCAGCTTCTTACAAACAAAAAACCCAACCCAAATGAGGATTAACTTAGCAACATTTCTTAGTAAGGACAAGTTACTTCTAAAGGCAGTCCAATGGAGAAAGGTTCATTTTTTTCAAGAAGGGCAAAAGCACCTTCCTGTGAAAGTATTAAAATGCATATGTGTGCACACATAGACAAACATTCAGTCTCCAAAGGCCTTCAAACAGAAGCACTGAAAACAATTTGTACACACAAAGATGGGAGAAAAAAACTCAAAAATATCTCTAAAAATACAAGCAATGCCTGAGGCTGCTAAAGTAGGCTGATAATAGCCAAAAGAACATATAAGGAAAATATCCAACCTTACAAAACTGTAATCTCAGCAAGTAAGCTACAAAACTTTTGACATTTGTCCAGGACTAAGCTGTCTTAGAAAAAGAAGGTGCCGTGCTTTGCCCACCTGGGCTCAAGAGGGGCTGGGCAGAGTTGCTCCCACCAAAGCAAGAGAAAGGCGAGATGCACATACTGCAGCACTGCTGTAATCCAAACCAGACACCCAGACAGAATACACATTGCTCAGTTTGTTCCCTTAAGCTTCGCGGAAAGAAACGCTGCTTGGGACCCTCCTAATCAATACACTCATTGAATGGCAGAGACAGAAAATGGATATCTAGATAAGAGTTGGCTCGAAATGTCAAAGAAGTTGATAGACAGGAGCTGGAGTTCTGTGGACACAGAAAATGCCCCATGTAGCAAGTAAAACTAGTATAAATTCATAATGACACTTGTAAATTCAGGTATTTGGTCCTGACTCATTTAGGGAGGCAGGTCTGTCCACAAACCACTCACTCAGATAAAAGCAACAAACTTAAAAGAAATGAAAAAAAACCTTACAAAAATAGATTCATTAACTATACTGTAGCATATAGCAGATCAAATAAGCAGCCTACTTTAAAATAGTAAGAAAAATATGCCTGTAGAAGGCATTTCAATTTAATGGGGCAATGAAACCACAAACGGCAGCTGAAGAGGGGGAGGCCCAGGGTGCGGATCCCACCCTGGCACAAAGAGCAGCCTCCAGATCTCCCAGTAAGAGTACGCTTCTCAAAAAATCAAGCCTGATTACATGGTAAAACTCATTCTTTTGTGTAAAGCTTACTTGCTATCTGAGCCAAATGTTCATTACCCAATTGCTATCAATTTTTCATACAAGGATGGTTGTTCCAGTTTAATAACTATACAAACACATCCTACAAATAGATACGCACACATGCAGAGTTCTGAAATTTTAGGAGCTTGAAGCTGAAACAATCATTCACAAAACTAAGCAGAAGAAAAACACAAACATTAAAAGCCATGGGCTGAGAGTTAAAGCTTACCACAGTACATGCCAAAGAGTAAAGCAGTCCTGCCATCGCCTAAGAAAGTATCCCTGTTTTAAAAGCTATTCTAGTTAAGAAGGCTGAAGATTAAAATCAAAATCAATTCCACTTACAGTAAGATGGTGGAGATCAGTAAGTACAAATACACAAACGTATCAGAAATGAAAGGACGGTAGCAGTAGCAACAAAAAGGGATCATAAAAGAAATCTGGAAAAAAATAAATCCTAGTAAAAACACAGAGCCATAATTTACACAGTTATTAAAAAACATAGATATTTAATAAATGTACCTCTTGTAAAATTAGATCAGAAGACAAATGAAGAAACCAGTAAAAGCTTTTTGAATGCTTTATGTACTTATCCATAATTACCAAGAAACAGGTATTATTTTTACAAAGGATGCGTAACAAACTTTAGCACAAACTCACAAGCACAGGCAAAGATAGCCCAAATTTTCTCTGAGACATAGGAGAGAAAGGTAAGACTGTTAAATAAAATTAGTCTATTTCTGTGTAAGTAAAAAATTGTTGGAAAACACATTTCTGGGAGCCAAGTATATTGTCATATCCCAGCTTTCTCACTGTGCCAGTTCTGTTCTACCACAAAGTCTGAAACCAGCATGGCCAGTGTGAAACCAAATGAAACCCATGACAATCACAGAAAGTGCAAGAATGAAGACACAGCGGAAAATAAATGCAAACGCTTAGAGAAAGTCAGGTCTTCAGATTCCATAGCAATCATGCTAAATTAAATCTGCTAATTGTAACACACTAATTTACCATGCAATCAAGACTGGAACAAAATTAAAGGACAGGAAAACATACAATATACTGGAAACAAGTAATTTCAAATGCCACTGCGGGATTCAAGCTATTTGCCTTAGAGGTCAAAGATTCAGGGGAAGCGTGTTCTCCTGTGTGCTTGCAGAACATTTCAATCTAGAGGCCCATGTCTCTCTGCGTCCTGCAACTCTCCTGTAGGACATGCTCACTGGCAAGGGCTTACGGTACCCAAAGTAACTCCATTGGCACCAAATAAAACACGTGCAATGACATTTACGTCTTTTATTAATTCTGAAGTAGTTTAAGTGCTATGCCTAGTATTAAGTAAACACAGCAAGCAGTAATGGATACGGGGAGACTAATGCCAGCATCATACCACTATATAAGCATAACATTTGCTGAAGTTTTCAACACATGACTGGGCTTTGTCTTCATATAAAATATCACGCTCAAATACCGACTACTCAAACTCGAGGCATTTTGTAGAAAAGATCATGATTTATTGAGCTTGCAGTCCCAAAATATGTCCAGCTTAGTGAACAGCATTGCCTAAAATGATAGCTGAGAGAAACTGGTATCAAGCGGCTTGGATTTCATAGCTGATGCTAGGACTCCCCTGTGCAGGACGCGTGAGCATTCCCCTCCTCAACCCCAGTTCTCTGGACTCTCCTACCCTCAGTTGATGTAGTATCAAAAGCAAGCATGCCACAACAGTCTTAAAAACTAAACTTTTAAGAGATTTGGAATAAACAATGAGTTTTCACTACTGAAGTACTTACTATTTTATATAAAAATCTACTCTAAACAGCATTTGGGTTATTATCCTGTAGTCTTCAAAATAATAGCAAAATCAAAAAGATGTGGCTGTTGACCAGGAAAAACTACTCAGGGAATATCTAATAATTAGATCCAAATGTGGAATTGAATAACTTCAAAGGTGTTTTCCTTGATGCTTTAAAAAAAAGGTATACTTTCTTAATATGAGAATGGTGATCAATGCTATGTGTTCAGTACCTGATTGAAAACTCAGTTACTTGCCTCCAGGTAGGTACATGGTGATAGAAGATGACATGCCATACATTGTTTCTTGCAGTTCCTTAATAAGGTCTGCTTTTCAGAAAAAGCATTTTGCCCTTAAGGTATACACTTTCTAGTTAACATCAGCATTCAGCTGATATTAAAATAATGGTAATCCCAAGGGCACCAGAGAACAATTATCCTAGTTGGCTCCTGACCACAACCCAGCACCTCTTCAAAGAAGAACAAGGACCTGCAAATGTCAAAGCATGGGTAAAGGTTCCTCAGAACCAGATACATCTACAGGTCCATCTCAGCACTAAACTGATGGGTGCTTCGCATTTAAAATCCACTTGTCAGAGACAAACAACAGTTGAAACAAGCAGATGCACAGACTTTGTGAGGATTCCAAAACCCAAATGTGTTCACTTCAATTAAACACAAGAATTGCACATTTTCAGGCCAACTGCATGCCAGTATGTAATTTTTCTGTCTCATTTTCCATAGTACCACTGATCTCAGTGTCCTCTGTGAAGTTCAGAACCTTCCTTCTCCTACTCTTCTGAAACCAGTTTCTTTCCCCTATATTTTTTTTCATTTGCTTAAAACATCAGTGTAAAATTATTTTATACTCAGCATCCTCCTTCACGGGAAGGATCCAAATAATTCATGAAATCATCAACGATTTATGTGTTGATCAGTTTCCTCTCCACAAAAGTTCTGACTTGAAAAACTGGTTTGTCCTGGGCTACAGCCAAATGTTCATTCAAGAGAGTTTCCATCTGAACAAAGAGCTTTCAAGGCTGAAAACTTCAGTGTTAACTCTGCAGGACGCTTTGGGTTTCGGTCTAGCAGGGAAGCAGACAACAGCATTGAAAATTAATTTAAAATCTGATTTACCAAACACAATCCCAAATGGACTAGAAATCACAAACAATCCAGGTGTATTCCCTGAATCATTACACTTAATTTGGGTATTAGGAGGACCTTCCTTCCATTCACAGCATACAGGTCTCTTTCATTGTACCTAAGTAGCACAAATATCCCGTAATGGAGAGTGTAAAAGAAGCTGCCCAAAACATTAGTGAGCAAAATGCCCACTGCATTTTCATGCAATCCAAAAGACTAGTCTCGTAAAGAGCTTTTCAGAAGACAAGGTAGAAATTTTTTCTTGTCCCAATCCATACTGAAATATTAGCAAAAGTAATTTGAATGAAATTTTCTCTCCAATTAGGGGTGTCAGGAGGCCATTTAATACACTGAGCTAGGTAAAAAATTGGAACCAAACAGTATCAAAAGCATCAGATTTCCAGGTGTTTCACATCCTTCCCAACATAAGGGAAACGTTTTTTACTTTATTCATTTCAGCAAGGAAATGTGTGGCATGACAGCTGTCACTTTAAAGTTAATTATGGCATAGACTCACATTTTTAAGATTAGCTTAATGTTACCACAAAAAAGTAAATATTCTGTTAGCATCATATGAACTGTTTGTCTTCAGAGTGACAATGTATATATGGAGGAGGTGGCATCCTTCTGACACACACAGCTTTTAATGTCAATCTAGATGAATCAGCGTAAAAAAGACCGTGGTCCTGTTATGGTAGCTTAAAAGTTAGCACAAATACACGAATGCATCAGAAAGCACCATTTATGTGCTCTTGGCCGCCTGATAATTTCCCACTCAGTCATTTATGTCCCAGTGAAAAGTGTTTTTCTTTATTGTTTACGAATATTTCAATAACAAAGAGCATTTTTCTTAGTTACCAAAGAACGGTTTATAACAAAATACAATGATTTCCATAGTATCACTGGTTTTAGAGGTGTCTTGCTACATTAAGATTGTTTTACACTTTAAGGGTAGTTAATTCTGTGATTTTAACAGATTACTAAATTACTGTATCAATGGTGGCCTTTCACTGATGGGAAAACAGAGGAAAGAGAATTAGAGCATCAATGGCAATTGTAGACACAAAACCAGCACATTCTTCCTAACAGAAATCCACCTTTGTGATCCCCCAGAGTTGTCTTTCAAGTCACTTCAATACACAAATCTCCACCCTCTTAACTTTGCAAAAAGAAAGTCACTAAACAAAACTGAAATTATTAAAATCCACAGTCACAGCCAGACAGGATTAAGCTGCTGAAAAACAGAGGAAATGCTAGAAATCACCATTCTAAGTCAATTTTTCAAAACCAACAACACACACCCAACTTGCACGATTCTACACTCCTGATAATATTATAAAATTGTAAGAGTATATTCAAGACATGCCTAAAGCACAGAGAAACAAAAGGATTTAAATACAGAGACTTTTAATTTAAATACATCAGAATGATGCTTTATCTTTCCATAATCCAATTTCAACAGGTAATGCCTCAGTACAGCTGACAGTAGAATACCAACCCTGTGTGCCCTCTGAACCAAGGAATTCTCATATTTCTTCTAGAGTAATATTTATACAGAACCAGTTTGCCAGGGCAATCTGATTTATGTTTATGTCCCCCCCTCCCATAACAAACTCTTATGTATTTACAGTTTGCTCTTGACTTTCTCTGCCCTTCCGGGAATATGCTCAAGAAGAAACAATCCAGCCACTTTGGCCGGAGGAACAGATGGTTTACTTTTACAGTACCATTAGCTGCAGCGAGAATCCCACCAGCTGCACGAGAGAGCTCATTTTAATATAATGTACCACGGAGAAAGGGGAGTCCTTCCCATTTGTCTCCTAATGTAGGAGAAGCCATATGGGAGTGAAGCCCTTTAGGATGTTTAGTACGTATCAGAAGCCATCATTATACAGCAGTGTGCCATATAGTCAAAATACCACTAGTAACCTACTCTGGAGATGCAAAAACAAATTAAAAACTAAGTGAAATCAAAGATGGAGACGCCCAAAATTAAGAGCACACAAGCTATCATGAATGCAGTAGGGCTGCACGTAAGTTTTACAAATAGATCAGAGGAAAACTGTAGTAATATTTTACCTAAAAAAATTCTCCCCTGCTAAAAATGCCCAAGATTGCAATGGCACAGAAGAAATTTGAATTGCAATCATAATGTTTAAAAGATGGTTACTGAGTGTAAGAAGTGAACACTATGCTTTGAAAGGCGGCCAATTAAAATGGAAAAATATTTATTCATTTAACAATACTTTGCTTCATTCCAAATGCCCACGTGCCACAACTCTGAGATCGTTAAGACACGGAAATGCCCAGGTCCATGGCACTGCAATGCACTCGGTGTACAGTGACCCTTGGGAGCAAAGTTACTATGGACACGTACCCATTTTTCAGAACCAACGCCCTGCCAAGAATTACAATATAAGAGCGTGTCATTCAAACTACCCCATTTATCATGATACACGTAAGACCAGCCCAACCTGCCTACCCATCTCCCCCAAGAGGACAGGCAGAGAGCTGGCTGATCACCAGCAGAGCACGGCAGAAGGTGATATTCCCAGCAAACTGTCACACACACTCAAATATTTCGTTTCTAAGGCTGAAGGCTGTGGTTTCCATGCTGAGCGAAATAGGATTTCCACCACATGACTTCGCGCAGCTCCTCTCTGCTATGAATCCCCATAGAGCTGTTTGATCACTTTGAAATATCTAATACTCATTTATGTGATTAAATCAATAAAAAGTCATCTCTTTTCCATTAAGATGAGCATTAGATTTACAGATCAATTTCTTTCTTTTTGTACTTCACCTACTAACAAATAAATGGAATTGTAAATTTTGAGTAGGAGTTTTCTGACAAAATATTGCACCTGAAACCTTGTTAGTATCTCTCAAATTGTTTCTATCCTTGATGTCTAATTTTAAATTCAAGATGGCACACAAACGTGATATAGAAAAACAAAAATACTTTATTTCTGTTATGCAGAAACACTGCAGGTGTCCATTTTGTATGGAAGTCCATGAATGCCGAATTTTCACAAACTACTACTTTCATGCACGTGGAACACCGTTTGAATGGAGTGAGCTTCAGAAAAACAAAGTTCTGTAAGCAAGAAGGATAAATGAGTTGCTCCATACGCTGCAGGTCTATTACAGGTTATTATCTTACAGAAGAGTGTCCTCCTTCACCAAAGCCCATCCTGTCTCACCTGCACTAACCCAGTTCCTTTGCTCCTCCTGGCTCTTCCCACCTCACGTTCCTCTCGTGGTGAACCAAGTCTGTTACACCACGCTGCTTCCTCGCTTACCAGTTGGCGGCCAAGAAGCACCTGAAAGCCAAGTCCTACCTCCTTATGCTTTGGAAACAGAGGCACAGGGCAAGAGTTTGCCTCCCTTTCTTCTTATCAGACAAGTTCAAGAAACCCGTAAGGAAATAGTGAGCTTTACCTCTGCCACTTGTCTTCCTCCACCAAGCTACCGCTCAATGAATATGAAAAGTTACTGCTGGGAGCAAAGAGATCAACACACAATCTCAATGTCAAGGAGCTCTTTTCCTTTAAAAACCAGGCTAAAGACAAGAGAACTTGTATTTGAAAAGAATAAAAACTCTAATGTAATTCTTTGCAACTAAGATCTAAATTTGTTTACAAAAATCTTTCTTCAATGCCAGTAAGATTTCTAAAAAACCAGTTAGCATAGAAGACAGCTTTGATAAAATATAAACCACAAAAGTGGAATGATAGCAGGAAACACAGTGCCCTCCCCACCCTCCCCCCATTATAGTTCTATTTAGAAGATACAATCCTCTATAAAAACATGAATTTAATTTCTGATAGCTGAAGATTTTTAGCTGATTCTCAAAATCAAGTCAGAGCTTATATTGTGAGTCTTACATAGATTTTTAACTGTATCAACAAATCAGATTACGAGAAATTACAATACTAGCTGCAACCATCTACTCATAAACCTGAATATACTGCTTTAGCTGGGATTAACTACCTACCTTACTCACCGAGTCTATTCCTCCAGTAAGTTTTGAGGCGACATACATTAAGCTCCACAGAGCACCTGATGAGCAATAATTACATAGATATTTCCCAGTCTTTAAGGGACACCACTATACTGCAGCAGATATGATACCATTTCTTAGTTCACACACTTAAATGTGATTTTATCAAAATCCAGAGAGTAGTATGACTACAAACATTCATACTATTAACTACATTAACATATTTACATCCTCTCAGGGGAAAAAAAAAAAAAAAAGAGAGTGAGAGAGAAGTAAAAGGTACTAAGAATGACTTAATATTTAACATTATGCATATCTTTAAGAAAACTATGTGCTCTAAGTTAAAATATCTGCAAGCCCTGCCTAGTGCTGCCTGTATCATCATAATACTGTTTTGCTACTCTGAATACTAAAGCAGCTTGTTCTCAGTAAAGCATCTATCCATCATTTTGTAGAAACAACCCCCTTATCACATTCACATACTACGAGAAGTAAGGAACAATGCATTTCAATAAATACTCGAAACAGAATGACCACTGGATCTGCACAGTACGATTTTTACAATGAATACAATTACAAATCATTAAGAAATTAAGATATTGTACCTAACGTACTAGGAATATGATTTAATCTGCTAGAAAATAAAATAAAATTAAAAAAAAAAAAGGCATCAAGCCAGCCAAACAATACTAAAACAAGCAGCTCAGAAAAACATCATAAGAATTACTCGCAAAATCCTTAGATTACCTTTTGGATCGTCTCAACATGCTGGTAGCAGGCAGAGAGAAATTGGACAGCACTGTCCAAAAGGAGTCAGACATGATCTTTAAAAGCTTTCATTGCTGGGAAAATACAGCACAATCAAGCCACTAGCAATAAATAAGGAACTAAATAATACCAGTGACAGAGCCAATGCAAATTCCCTGTAGACCTTGCAAGCTGTTCCATTAATGTGAGACAGGCAGGCAAGCGTACATATTGCTGCTGTTTCCACTGCCTCTGTTTTCTCCCAGCTCCATCCCTGCCTCCCGCCCTCCACCTTAGGAGGCAGTGCAAAACGAGATATTTATTCCCTTCCAAATATAAACACTTTAAAACCGGAGTTTGCTGTATACATAGCATACAGGCTTTATATACCTCTCTCTGTGTTCATCCAACTACAATCAAAAGATTTTCAAGCCAAACCGGGCTCTGTTTGCAATCCTGAATAACACAGGGTTTTTAAGCCGTGTCTGCACAGAGAGCACCACTTACTGCCTAGTTTGTATTTCTATTTTGAAATGGTGGACCTTCTGCTTTATAACTACATGCAGCACATCAAGGATATTTTGCTTGTTTTTTTAACAAATCTTCCATCTTTAAGCAAAATCCCATCTTTTATCTTAAGTAACCCAAGTGGATTTCAAATTAAAAAATAAATAAGCTCATAATGTCACCTAAGATCAGTTTAAAAACAGAAATCCATTCTCCCCATGAAGTCAGCCGCAGAGAACACACGTCAGTCACGGTAAACATGAACTCCTACGTAACACCTGGTGCCCACGAAACAACTCAACCGGCTGAATTCTGACAACAAAACGGAAGCAGGAATCATGTGTGATGCACAGAGGTTTCCCACACATCCCCTTGCACATCAGCCACAAGTTCACTTTTTCTCCTTTGTGTCTGTAGAAGCTCCTTGCCATGTTTTTGCTTTTTCCAGGGTCTAAACAAAACCTCATCATAGCTGCCTTTTTTCTTTTTCTTTTTTTAATTTCAATATGCAATCTATTTTCTTTCTATTGTGGCTTTTTTAAGCACTTCTGCCAGTAGGAAAGCTAATGATGTTCTCATATTTCAGCCTTCTTGAGTGGCTTTTTATCACAGACATGAGAAAGATGACAATCAACAGCTGGCACTGCCTTCCATGCACAATACAGCCCTTTAAAAATACATATAAATGCCTGGGAGACAGAAATCCCAGTACGTTCCCTTTAGCTTCCCACAGAATCACATGAAAGAATTAGATGGTCTTCATAATTTCCATTAAATAATGGCACATTTTAAATACATACATTTATCAAGAATCACAGTATCTGATTCAGCAAAACATGCACTTCCATCTGAGCTTCAAAACAGGGAAATGTGATTTTGCATGCTGCAGGAACCGCACCTCCATTGAACACAACCATCTCTTATACTGTTTTTAAACACTGATATTGAATCTAAATCACATTCTGCTTTGCTATCACTAAGTTAAGAGCACAACCAGACAAAACTCTGCCACTTTCTACTAATGATGAGAGACAATAAACACACCCTTTTTTTTTTTATCCACATAATTACATACACCAGTCAAGTCTAGAAACTGAAGAACGGCATTTTAATATCACATTCAGGATATTACGTGACCTTCCAATTCCAATAAAGCCTGGCTTTGAAAGCATATAAAAATACTCAGATCTAGTCGATCAGTTAAAACATAAATTGAAATTCCCAAGCAACAATGGAGGGGGAAAAAGTGCTCAGTTAACTAACAAAATAAACCCACCACAACAAAAATAAATTCCCAACTGCTTATAGTTAGGCAAATAAGATCACCACCAGCTAAACCCCTTAGATTTATACTAATTGTGCTTTCTTTTCAATAGTAATTGGAAACTCAGTAGTTGAAGACATATCACACATCACATCACTGTACTCGGCATCAGCCTTTTCACATCTCTTAGAAGAAGGACACAAAATGGAGAAGCCATTTTAGAAGACTCCCCATGGCCATCAGTGTCTGACTGCTCGAGGGCAGCATTAACCCACTGAAACCCTCTTCGTCCTCCACTGCTCTTGGGGAACAGAGGGCACCCCAAGCAGGATAAGGGGAACGGGATGTTTGCCGTCATCTGAAACCCATCCGTCCACCCGTCTTGTGATTTAATGCGGTTCTGCGGAACACTTATCCAGGAACTGCAAAAAGCACTTTGGGAATTATGTAACACCAGTTCACAAACAGCAGAAATTTCTTTAACACTTCGTATTCCTGCTTTTCAAAATGCCTGTTCCACATGCCAATACCAAAATTTCATCTAACAAATCAGCATCTGCAAAGTGCTCACTTTGGGACTGTCCCCAAACAGTAACTACAGACAAGTTCAGAGTACCCCAAAAAATGTGAAGACACCACACTTGGAGATGCAGTGCTTTTGCTACAAAAACAGAAGAACACAATGAAATCATCAAGCGTCTTTTAAAATATGTCATGTCTTAAAATATGACAAATGTCAACAGTTGCAGAATTCTCTTTAGTTGTAACAAATGTACAAAGCATAAGGATTTTCTCACTTTTACAAGGACAAATGAAATCCTTCTAAAGAACAGTATCACTGTCTCTGCAGGATAAGCAAAACATTTCGCAAAATTAGGACTGGAAACTCCTCACTAGTTTAAAAATAAAGCCTTCTGCATATCAGAAAGCACTTCAAGAAAAACAGTGCATTCAAATACACAGGTAAAGAGATGAGTTTTCTATTTTACTTAACTCATAAAAACACTAATACGTTTTGTGAATTCCTGATCCTGCACTATGCCAAGCCTGAAGAAACCTCCTTCCTTACAAAATTCTTCCACTTCTTTTTCAGGATATTCAGTCTCCATCAATCTCCCTAATGTACCCTCTCCATTTCGTGCCCAACTTGTCTTCGGAAAAGACCACCTGCAGAACATTTCAGCAGTTCCTGTGATGATGGAGTATTTCTCTGCTGACCAAACGTGTAGCTTCCAGGGTCCTCCTAACGACACTGCATCCACAGGACAGATATAAATAGTCAATGTCAGCGACTTCCCTGATTTCTTTACCACTACCAAATTAGGACATTAATTAAGGCTGACATTAAATGAGAAGGCAATTAGGCAAACAGTTCACACGAAACCCATTACTTTCTGGATTTCTTTCATAGCAGTTACATTTATCATTAAATAAATTCACCTGGTATAAGACCATCTTCTTTTAAACAAAACCTGTCATTTTAAAAGTGAGCTGAATTCCTTGTAAAGTTTGAAGTGGTACCAGAGAGATCATTGAGGTGATTTTCAAAAACAATGTCCCAAAGGTCAAGACTCTTGTGACTGACTACATTTTAAGTTGACTGTACATCAAGAAAAGTTCCCACAAAATATTCTTTACAAGAAATATTTTTAAAGTATTTCAATAAAGGATGAAACATGTAGTAGACCAATAGTTTCCAAATGAAGATAACTTTCCTGAGTCACATTATGGTGAAGGAAAACTTCTAATGGAAACCAGCTGAAATACTAATTGAAAAAAAACACTCTCTCTTCCTAATTGTTCAATCACTTGAATGGCTACATTGTATTAAGTGTCACATAAATACACGATTACTTTCAGACTTAACTTTTTTTAATAATCATATATTTTTTTTAATAGTCTCAAATCTACTTATTATTCACTAGAAATACCCAGAAATTAAAACCGTTTTACTAGCAAAGCCAAATGGTCTGGAGGAGTCATAAAAGAAAAGATACATCCTTTATCTAGGAAGAGAATATCAATTTTATTTTAAACTTTAAATGATACATCTATCAAGCACAGAAAATTATTCTAAGTAAGTGTAAGTTAACGCAGTTGAATTGGAGAGATATCTGTCCTATACCACTAAAAATATAGTTAAAACTATAATGTGAAAACTCCAGCAGAAAACTTCGGTCTTTCAAAACAAGGAAAGGAAAAAAGTTCTTGCTATAAGCTTCTAAAACAGGAGGGCTCCTTTAAGAAAAATTACATGGAAGATGTGTGTTGAGCTATTTGGGGCATCATTATTATTTGAACAGTGACCTACGCAAATGAAGAACAGACTGTCTTTGAGCAGACTACAATCTCAAGTCATGTAAGCAACAGTCTGACAGAAAACATTAAGTTGAATGTATCATTCATTTTTCTATCGTTATTTGCTAGGTTATATAATTTCTTCCTTTTTTGGTAGGAATCACCAAGCCGATACAGAACTCAAGAGCCATACTCTTCTGCTACAGTGGTTCAAGCAGATTTCAATTGATACCTTTGTGTAAAGGGGTTCCCAAAGACACATTTATCTGACACTAAACTAAGACCTGACTGCCAAGTTTTTTGGGGGTGAAGAACAACCCACCTTCCCTGTGCATTTCCCATGCAGGGAACGTCGTAATGACTGCACTAGTTAATGATTCAAAGGACCAGAAACATTTACTGAACCGAGGCAGATCTAGCGATCAGGCACACTCATATGCCTGAATAAAAGCTGCCAACATCTCATGTAACTTTAATCCAGCACAGTAACTGAATTAACAGGGCTTGCCATCACAGTGGATAGCCTGAAATGCTATCTAATTCTCTACAACATTACTGCACAGCTTAAGCGTAAGCAACTGCTCTGATTTCATAGTCCTAAAACAACTCTTACAAAATTGTATTCACTTAGATATACAGGATGTTAACTGCAATTAGTATTTCCTACATGAAAACACTACCTAATAGTGATAAGAAGCAAGCACTGCTAAAACACAAAGCTAATTGTGCCCCGAATCCTATGAATATTTAATAAGAAAGATTCTTTCTTTCTTTGTATTTCTATTTACAAAAATATCACTTATCAGTATGTTAATATTCCATACCACACCATTCTTCCCAAATAACACGACTAAGATATCTGGTGACTTCAATACAACAGAAGCCTAACATTATTTCAAGCACACAAACTGATGACTGGGCTCAGATTCCATGGAAAGGTCAATTAGCCTCTTTAAGTAAGTTACTAGAACTCATATTTTTTTCCTAGCCCTGTCTTCATTATGTGTGATTCAAATGTCAGTTGTCTTATTTAATCAAACGTAACTTCAATGTGCGATTCATACACTGTAAATAAATGAGAAATGTTATTTGAAAAATAACAATACTGAACACAAGTTCTGAAAAATTCACTTCGTGTTTATACAGAAACCCTGCAACATTTTATCCAAAATGTTCTTGAAGACACTCAGTAACACCTGCAAGAAACACATCATCACATAGAAAGGCTATAAACTCAACGTCCACATCCAACGATTTTCCCTCCACCAGACAAAATCTATCCAAAGGAAAACATAGACTGAACCTCCTGATGCCACCATGGCATTTCTTCATCTTTATCATGTATTATTTATCACGATGCACTTAGAACTTTCTTTCTAACCTGTAATACAGTGTTAATGAACTTACTGTGCAACAGGGTTTGCAAACAGCAAGGTATCTTAATCTCTTCTCCTACTACTCCAACCTGTATCAGCCTCTCCATGAAGAACTACAGCACTTGCATCGCATTTAGCTCTTTGCAGAATTCTTCCACCTCTGGCTCCCTGTGCTCAATAACAAGACCGGGCTAGCTCTAAATTCTCCCGTAACAAGGTTTTTGCTTATGTCCCAAAGAACTGTAACGCATAGTCCTTGACAGCCATTGCCCATAACCCATTCCAGTAAGATCACTGCAGCAAAGCAAATTTGAAAAAGCAGGTGTTATTCCCCTGTGCTTTACTGGGAAACTACAGCTCAGAGCTTAAAGGACAAATTAAGACAAAAAGCAGCAAAGACCGTTGGCACACTTTGTGCCTTTGTGGGGATTAAAGACTGAAGAAGAACTATCGATGGATGGTTAAATCTAAACCAAGACAAGGCACAAGTAATTAAGGGAAAATGAACAAATGAAACAGCAAGAGAATAATGTTGTTATTCAAGTGGGTGAATCAGAGGAATTTTTGTTACTCAAATTACAACTAGTAGCTCACAATCGCAAAAAGGGCTTTCCTCATCTATACAAGATGACAAACTTCCAAGACCCATCTCAGTGCAGCAATCTGTGCAGACATCGTGCCAAGGATCAACATGGTGCCTCCAGGCTCAGGGCTACACCTGGTAACTGGCCGGCAGGGCCTGCTTTCACCTCTTTGACAGGATCTGACCCAAAAGACCAAATCAAGCCTGAATTATAAAACAAGCCCTGGCATCTGATTTGTTTCTAGGCATAATTCAGGCTGTTTGTTCCAACCTGAACCTCCAGTGCAAGACTTTCTACTCTGCAGGTTTTTTCCCTGTTTCTTGGTTAATACACTTCGGCTGGGCTGAAACGTTGAGGATATTGTAAAGTCCTTGCGTTTACCTCAGCTTTTCTGAGACAAAAAGCTTATTTTGTAGGATGTTGGCTAAGAAGAGTTATTCTGGGAGCAAGGGGAATGCTAATGTAATGAACAGACTAAGAGGATGAATTTTACATTTTCAAACATAAATTCTTAATGAAGTTAGAGCATGGGATAAGAATAGACTTTACAAAATAAGCCACGGTACAGAAGAGACATGAGAAATCAAAACCATGCTTGGGAAACATCATGAGTGCTGGTATACACACAAAGAAAGGATAAAAAGTTCATCCAGTTTTAAAAGCAGAATTACATCCTAATTTGGCCATGAATTTTTAACAGAAATTGGTCCCTATTTTAGATATTCCTTTGGAATAATATGAATCTTCACAGCAAGAGCTTAGCTTCTAATCTTAAAGTCTGGGAAAGCCTCAATAACATATCATCAACCAGCAGCCAAACAAATTACTCAAGGTTGTGAGCCTCTGAAAAATATGCCATGTACAAGACAGAATAAACATCAGAATGAGCCCAAAACATTGATTTTTATATAACTACAGGTTGACACATTTCTATAAACTGTTTTATAGTAACTCTGAAAAAAACACAAAGTTGATGCATTACAAAAGTAGTGTTTCCTAAAATACATCTAGAAGCTTTTCTAAGGAAGACATTTGTTTTATACACAACTTCCAACATAAATGTCTACCTATATATAAAAGTAGGTACATACATATTAGAGGCAGATTTATTAAATTAACATAAATTGGCCAAAATGGAATTCTCTGCTTTGAAGTATAGAATAGGCAGATATGGAACTCAATGATCTATGCAGTCTCTAGAGAAAAAATAATTTTAAAATATTAAAAACAAAATTTAAAAGTTTGCAATGCTAAATCTTACTATACTCTACTGTAACACACCAAAAGCAGCATAAATCTAAATAATACAGCTAGGAAGAAAAATATGTATAAGAATTGCTTGGTTTTAAAATTAATATGATTTAGATAGCCCACCTCACCAATGACTTTTTAAAACATCTCAAATA
This sequence comes from Thinocorus orbignyianus, assembly GCA_013400375.1. NCBI lineage: Eukaryota > Metazoa > Chordata > Aves > Ciconiiformes > Thinocoridae > Thinocorus > Thinocorus orbignyianus. Next base: position 750,462 of record VXBW01000945.1, read on the forward strand.
CAAAGAAAAAAGTTAATAAATGGGAATATTTATCCCATGGTTTTACTCTCTTTTCTTCCCAATTTTGATTAGCAGATCTAGCACTATGTAGATTTTATAGACCAGGGGAGGAAAAAAAAAAATCAAAATTAAAGTGAAAAGCAATTTTTAGTATTTTCTAACAAAACCAAATCTAGTTTCTGCACTACCTATAATAAAGCAGCTAGTAATAAAAGGTAAATATTTCCAGCTCACAAATTATTTTGTACAACACACAAACTACTAAACAAAGACAAGCCGAGACAGCATAGATCATGCATGCAAATAACCACCACCTGCTTGTCCGAAGAACCTACTTTCTGCAGAGAAAACACGACTTGCAAAATTATTAAGTAAAGTACCTCTCACAACACCAAACACTTACAGCAACAGTATGTACAAAGTAGATCGTGGCCTCCTACAGTGTAGCCTGCAGCTGCCCTTGTTCTTAATAAGAAGGGGAAAGTTGCAGAAGCGACAGGTCACAGTTTTATGATCCATCTTGTTATCAGAGGAGGCTACGCACACTAAGCCATGGGGTGCAGGTTGGAACACGTCCTCATGGGCTGCTCCTCTGTCAAAGATGAATGCAGCTGTAATCAACTCCATTTTGTTCAAATTAATTGCAAGTTCTCCATGAGGGCAAGGCAGACACTCATGACTTAAAGGAACACTTCTGGTCGATATTTGTGTGTTGATTCACTTGGAAAATCGGACATTTAATGACTTTGAAATCTTCCAATTTCTCGGAAGCAGAATGAACAAACAGTTGCATTAAAATGAAGTGTGGAGGAAACACACTGATAAGTATTTTTACCAGATTTCTGCTGGTTGAAGTTCTGTGCCCTAAATCTTTGCTGAGAATTCTAACTTGATCTGCTCTGCTGTTATTTTAAATTTCTTGTCTATTGAAAGATAAACCTGAGAATTCACAGGAACACGAAATTAGGAACAATATGATAGAGGGCACAAAAAATAATATTCACTTTCTCAGGCAAGCTATAACTCAAAAATGCATTATCACCTCTATTTGTGCAGCAGGTCTTCTAAGAGAATCAAAAGTATTACTTCCCCAACTTCTATTTGTTTAGTGTTTATATAAATAAATGACTGTCTCAACCCAGAGAAGTGACGATGGGACTCTCATTGCACAGCAAGTCTTTCCCAGACGGCTGGATCAATAACATCCCTGGCTCTAAAGACCTGAAGAGCTAAAGAAAGGAAAGGAGAGGGAGGACAGGAAGGAAAACAAAAGCACACAGAGCTCTTTCACCACAGCAAAGATTACGGTTTGAAGATTTTATTTTAGAACATTAATAATTCATAATGACAGTGTAATGTAAACTAGGTTAGAAGATTATGCTCTCAAGTACCACACAAGGGATTGAATGACAGAATAATAACCACTAGCCGAAGCAGCAAAATTTTAGGAGATAAAGGAGGGGAAGAGAGAACTTGGAGGACTAGAACAACAATATTTGAGATGAACAAACAAAAACAGAAAAGAGAAATACTGAAGAAAAGGGGAGTACAGATGCAGCCTGTAGAAAAGAGAGCACAAAAGGGTACATTATAGAGGCTGAAGCTCTTTCGCAGGCCGCCTGGCATAGTACAGTTTTGAATATTCTAACAAGAGCTTAAATTTGAGGCAAAAGTTCAACATCGCTCAGGATAGACACAGCTGAAATGGGATATAATTTTTTAAAACTTGTGCAACATTTCCCCAAATATCTTCCCTCCTTCTTTACATTCTGAACTTTCCTTAAGCTTTCAGGTTGATATTGATCCACTAAATGGTTTATCTGTCTAAATTAGAAATTGCAACTCACAGCTTCAAACGGCAATTTTAAAAGAAAATAAACCTGAAAGGAATCTCCTGCTCATGGGCAGGAATAGTCCTGTGCTAATGCAAGCAGCTGTGTCATCTAATCTCTGTTCCTCCCTAGCTCAAGTCTGTTAAATCGACATTAGGTTCTCACTATTAGTACATCTCTACTATTAGTGCTTCAGTGCGGGATATTAACGGGCCTGTTTACATGTTCACCAGTTTTCCAAGTCAAAACTAAAATAGCACCTGGTTGCCTCATAGTACAATTGAGAACAAGTTTTGGAAGATGCATGAAACTGTCTATCAAGAATAATAAACACATGACTGACTGGTTAAGAGTATATGTTTCTTTCTCAGAATGATTCCCTTGCCAGGAATCTTTCTGTGCACGGGCTGTTTATGTATCTGTATTCAAGATCAAAAGGTCTTTGAGGGAGAGAGTATGTGGAAGGCAGGATTTTGTACAGAACTGAGCACGTTGTTATTTTATGAGGAAATCACTGCTACTTGAGGAGAAGAACAGAAAAATAAAAGCTTCAATATTTACTACAGTCCCTTAAGAGCCTTCTTAGTTTTTCATTCCTCACTAGAAGTTGTCTCAACCATCCCAAACTCTTTGAATAGTGTAGTGGCAGTAATTAAGCCAGCTCATATGCAGGTGTACCAGAAGATGATGCCCTTCAAACACAATTACATAGAAAACCCAGTCATGAACCACTTGGTTTATAGGTGAAAAGGCTAGCAAACATGAAAGCCCTCCAACTTCTGAAATCACAAGTACATATTCCCCCCTGGTAGCCTCCGGTTCCCCACGTCAGACCCCAAGGTTATGCTTTACAAGTGGTCCCACAGAGGGCAGCCAAACCGTGAGCCTGGAACAAGACAAGAATTCACACCTCATGCTCCAAACCCCAGGGTTTAACTCTTTTGCTACTCACACTCCAAGCAAGATGCAGGGATTTTAGAACTTACATAATGTGTTCACATGAAAAAAATATACCATTCAACCCATCATGCCTGAGTACTTCCAACCATGTGGAAGGCACACGGGCAGTTTCAATCAGTATAAGAAAGACAAAAAGCTGTCTGAGTCTGACAAGTTTTAGGTATCACCAATATGTACACACACACACCCCCTGCAGTCTTCATCTCCTAGATGGGAAAAGCTTTTCCCAAGAATAATAACTAGTCCAAAAGAAAAAGAATAAAGAGAAAAAACTCCATTAAAAAAAGAAATGAATTCTGGGAAATTCATTCATTCATTCAATGTGAGATGTAGATTACAATTCAGTTGCCAAAAGATTACCTACTCAAAATTCACTATTTCACATTATGCATAATGATACATTCACAAAGTTGTTCTGTTACTCATTATTCCTGAATTGCTTATCTACATTGTTTCCAAAAGTGACATTATACTGTCTGTCTTGCAGTCAACTGACCAATTATTTAGCACATTTAAGAAAGCAGAACCTGTACCAAATCAAGCACTAAGCTTGCTGCAAAAACAGAACAAGTTCCAAATGACATTCAAGCTGAATGTGGTCCCCTTGATTAATTATCTGACATTTGTCAAATAGGAAATTCTAACTAAAATAAACTCTTAAAGCCTGTATCAAGTCACTTTCAACTAAAAGGAAATTTAAGTAGAGACAGGAAACTATCATCAACTCTTGACAAGCCTTAAGGCATTTCAAAATAATAATAAAAAAAAAAAAGAACCTCATTAAGTTTGAATTCCAGAATGTTTTTTATCTTCCCTAAAAATACACAACTTCTCAAATTAATAGGTGCTGCTCTGCAGTTGTAAAATATATGTCGTCTTCAAAACCCAAAACACAGGTGATTTGGGGTGATTAGGGTGGCATCCTTGGACTATGGGAGGGACTTCCACACCTGCCTTGAAGTAGGAGGACTGGAGTTCCAAGACCTCCATCAAGACACACCAGCAATCCCAATACATGAGCAAAGGAACCACAGTATAACAGAAAACCACATTCAGAGAAGGTGGATGTCTCCACCCCCACTCCTTGGTGAAGATGAGCTACCACCACCCTGCAACACCCGGGAAGCCCATCTATTTACTGCATCAGGGCAGACTCACTGGGGACACCACACGCCAAACCACACTCACGCACCCAAACAAGCCATAGTTCTAAATATAGCTCTCCCCTCATCCCCTGCAACAGCTTATATGAAAAAGGCTTTAAATAAAGGCAGACAACCCTCCCAGCACATTTGCTGAAAGTCTACATATAACATATTCTTGTTACTTACCACAGTTATTGATTAAATGCTTGTTTCCTATAATAGGCTTTTTATGTAAATAAATTAATATATTCTTAAATTATATCACAGATGTCCATAAAATTCTAATTATATAAAGCTCATAACATTGTAATTACACACTGATCAAGTAATTATGTACTGTGCTCAAACACTAAGTATTCTGGAGCAACGTCAGGTTTCCAATTTTGTTTTACTTAAGTAAGACAGCAACAATCTGATCACCACCACATTCACAAATGATGGCCAGATTTTGTACAAGTTAGAGGAAAAAAAAAAATCTATGAAACTATACTGCAAGGCTATAAAAAAAAAAAAAATCTATTATCAATAGACTTTATTAAGGCTAGAATCTTCAAGGAAAAACATTCTTATAGGAATAATCTCTACCATATATCCCTATAAGAACATGTTCCACAATTGGCATGAATTCATGAAATCAAAACAGCATGAGAAAATACCCCTTGAATAATCCAGCTGAACCCACTCTTCCCTTGATTTGTTAGGGTAAAGCAAATTTCCACTGAGACTCCACCTCACCTGCAGCAACTGGAGATGCCAGAAATACGGCGCCTGAACACTTTCATCTTTGTTACCACAAACAAATTAATCCATTTCTAGAATGAATGGAATTAGTTTGTATCTTGCTGAGCATGTTACAGAGAGTGTAGTTCTTTGAAATGAGCGGAAAAAGCACATTCCTTTAATCTCAAGGCCCGTCATTTCCAAGTTAGAATAATTAACTCATGACATCTTTTAAGCAACTTGATATCAAGAAATGCTGTATATCCATATTTTGATTAAATTAAAGGACAAATATGGGTGCACAAAGACTTGCCAACTCATAAAGAGGACCAGCTGTGAAACACAGCCTCATTCTCTTCTTCAGTAATTTGACTTCCCTGCTACCCCCAGAAGAGTGCAAGCCAGATCCCAAATATGAGACTCAATACCTCAGTTTAATTTTGGACACGATTCTCTTTTCTTCCTAAAGATACATAACCTTAATTCCAACCCGCAGTTGCAACTACAACTACAGCAGCCTTGTTTCACCTGCTATCAATTTTTTTTTTATTGTAATTATGCCACTTTACTTTTTTGAAAGGTTTACATTCTTTTCAGTTGTTCAAAGGCTCCATATAAAATATTTTCAGTCTTAATTACAAAATTCATTCTCTCAAAATCCATGAGCTTCCATGCCAGCTGCAGAACACACTTGATGTCAGATGCACAAATAGTTGTTCATTTATCCATGGAAAAATATCAACAACACCACAAAAAGGAGGCAAGAAGGGGAAACCTATGTAGACACTTGCAAACACAATATATAGCTGCTAAAAAAATGAGAAAAATTAAGGCATACGCCTTTCTAGTTACATTTTCCACCAGCTCCCAGAATGACTTGCATGACCATGGAAATGAACCACATCCTGGCTAACCTGAGGGTGCTAAGCTGAGTAGATCAATGATGGTAATAACTTGCCAAGATGGACCTTTGCTCTCAGCAAGCAGGAATGACTGTCACTGGTACCGTAACCAAGTAAACAAAACTACAACAAAGAACAACAGGATAAAACAGGATCAAGAGCTGCACAGGTGAAAGCAACAAGGACGAAAATAAAAAGTTATTATAGTAGAATTAAGCTCTTACACAGAGCTATGTTTCTGTGAATCATCAACCATTCAGTATCCAGAGAACAGATGGCTGGAAGGTCCCCATATGTGAAAAATATTATCATCAAGGAGAGACCATAGTAACAGGGGAATATAAAATGACACCAAGACTCTTATATGTACTACTCTTAAAGAGAAAATTACTCACTGGCCCATGTCAAAAGCCTGAAGATTGAAGGGTTCTCAGAGAAAAAAAAGGAGCAAGTACCAAAAAGGCTTTTGAAAACAGTTGATAATCATTAGATCTCCTCTCCAAAAAGAGCAGTTCTCAATTGACTTTAACAGTAATCTAATTTTGAGAATTAATTACTACTTACAAGTCTGTTAATTAGCCCTAATGCTAAACAGCATTTAATCACCCTTGCAAAGGAACTTTACCCAATACCAGCTTTTAAATATCAAAAAATAATTTTAAATTACATTGAGGACAATGACACTAAAACATTGAGACTGCTTTTTAGTCGCTTCACTGCAAGTGCTGCTAAAATGGGTACCATAGTAAGAATTTTCACCAAGTGCTGCCCAACGTGCAGGGAAAGTTGCAGGAATGCTGGGCAAGCACCTCTCTCTTCATGACAGTGAAGTACAAACACACAGTTTCCTGTGCCAACAACCTGATTTCCACTCAACAGATGTAATATATGTTACTCTCCATTAGAGGGACAGATGCCTAATATAGCCCAACTTCACATTTTCTTGTACCTCCTACCAGAGCTGGCCAGCAAGAGCGATCTCCCTCTGAAATAACAGTCTAGATTCAGGGACTATTGGATTACCACCTGATGAGTAACTGAAATTTGATGAGCTACATCCACACTGCAGCATGTGAACTTCAAAACCAGCCCTTTGCTGGCTCTGCTGGCTCAAGTTTTAAGTAGGTACAACCAAGCTCCAATTTCATAACCACACACAGAAAGATCTCTATCTTCTATTAGCCTTTGTCTTTGACAACCTCACTGGCTGAAGTTTCTTCTTAGTGAAGAAGCTGAAGGTTTCCACTAGGGCTGCTGACAGCCATACACATTCTATAAGAGTACAACATAGAGGAAGGGCAATTCTAGAAGGAAAAATACATCAAGTCAAGCTCTCAAATGCTTTAATACATACTGAGCTGGTTTGGACTTTTTTTGGTTGACCAGGACAGAACTCTCAGACCCCACATTTAAGCCTCCTAACAACAGGTTTAATTTTACTCATTATCCTTTTTAGTCCCTGTGTCTGGAGACAGAGGCTTTTTTAGCTTCTCTAATAAACCAGTATGGATTTACAGTGAACAGAACAGAGCACAGTCCTGCTGTTCTAGTCATGGATTTCTAAGGAGCCCACTCTAAGTTGTAACAAGCTGGTTTTCTTTACACAAAGGACAGCTGTGAGGGTTCCTTTGCTTCACAGTACAAGTTGCACATGCACTCAAGAAGGTAGCACAAGGTACAACCAGCAATTTTCATGCACGCACAGGTAGACAAGTTTCCATTCCTTAATTAGTTTTGTATTCTTCCTTAGAGCTTTCAACTACACATGAACTAGAAAAATTTGTACCAATAAGCAATATCACCCTGACCCCTAAATGACTGGAAGTAAATGTCAACTACAAGGCTGTCCCCTTCTGTTAGATATTACTCTCTTACACTATAAAGCTGGTAAGTTCACAAATGGTTACACCAACACCAAACTGTTAGAAATTCCTAGTTGATACCTCTCCTTACCTCCACTGAAAGGGATGGCTGTAGCATGGACTAGACGGATTGCTCTGGGGTTGTGAGTTCAGGTAAAATACTAGAGGAGAAGTAACAAGTGCACAATCAGCACTAAATGGGAATTTAAGGTGCTGAAGACCTGGAGCAGACGTAGGAGAGAACGTGTGCTGATGAACATCACTTCCTCGGCAGTGGGAGTACAAAGGAGAGGAGATTCTGACCAGGCACCACAGTAGAAAAAAAATAAATCAGGGTCAATATCACATCTTCTGCTTCAATAAACAAAAAAAAACAAACAAAAAAAAAACTTCCAAAATACAAGTTATACGTTCTTAATAAATGCAATAAACCAAGTCATCCTTTTGATTATCATCCAATTCAAAGTGTATTTGTCAGTCAATATATTATCTAGTCAAGATTATTTACCCACTATGAAAATTTTCCAATCTGGAAATATCCAAATTCTTTTTTGTAGTGATTCCCAGGCTTTCTGGAACACACACACTGTCAATCCTTCATGTAAAGTGTTGAGTAAAAGCATTGTAAATATTGAGTAAAATTAACAAAGTTGATAATGGCACCAGTAACAGACGTGCACCATTTGTATCACAGCCTTCACAATTTGGGAGCCATGGTTCTATGCCCCGGCTGTGGTAACAATAGAAATATGCAATAGTGAAAACATGAACTACACAAACAATAAACTAGAAAACAACAGTGTTTTACAACAATAACTAATTAAGCATGAAAGCAGCACTGCAAAATGCCTTTTTTCTACTTTTAGCAATGGGGAAACTGAGGCACAAAGAGGTTAAGTGACTCATCCATAGCCCATCCATGGCAACATCAGAATTACAACTGAGGATGTCAGTTCCCAGCTCTGTGCTCAGTTCTGTACATTATTCCGCTTTTGCAGGGTTAGCAGCCAGCGCGTATTTGTATACACAGAGAGCACAGAAAATTTCTCAAAGTAGCTGCTTTCCAAAAAGCTGCAAACAGACTTATATGTAAACATAAAAGAGAGGTTCCAACACCTACTTTATTGTACTATACACGATGAGATGTCCTTCACTAGAAATAAAGTAAAAATTCACTTACAACTACTGGTATTATGGAGTGTGCTTATGCATTAGAATACAAAACAGTGCCACCTTATTTTTACAACTACAACTTTGATTTTGATTGAAGGATGAAAAAAAGCTTTCATTTACCATATTTAAGCATAGAAGTGATCAAGAGGAAAATCTGGGCTACGCTTCTGTTTTGTTTGGTATTCAGATATTTTACTGTGAAAGTCCTGAAGTCAAGCACATTTGTCAATGTTCCCTGCTTTAAATTTCCTAATGAATCCAAATACTTATCAGTAAGTAACCTTTACATATTGGAAATCCTCCCCACCAGCAATCTCTGCTTAAACAGCTGATGAGCTTTACAGTCTGCAGACAGAAAAGGTTTAGCCTGTCTCTTAGCCTGCTCCTCCCTCCACTGACTATATGATAGATTCATTTAACCACTTCTACTTATACACATACTATCACATATACAATTTCCTTAATTTAATTAATAGAAATAATAAATGTAATTCCAAACGTCAAAAATACCAGCTTTCTTTAATACATTTCAAAGCATTTATAAAGGATGCAAGCATTAAAAAGGAACTGCTTGTTTAAATTGCATTTGTAAAAATACATGTGGTGATGTAAATAAAGGTTTTTTTGCTTCCAATCTATCAGTTTTCAATAGCAGTCCTAATTTTAAAAAGGTAGCAAAGGTTTCTGTAGATTTGAGTCCTGTGACAGCTTTCCAGCAGATTATTAAAAGTAGTTTTAAAATCTGAAGAGTGATCAAACTAAAAAGACAGAGTTGTAAACATTCAGTTTTACTATGTTAATTAATGCTTGGTACAAAACTACACTGTACCCCATTTAAAAACGCTTAAATATTGCTCTTTTTTGGCTATGCTTTATGGTACATGCTCCACAAAAGTAAAATGTTAAAGCTTCCAAATGAAATTTCATGTACAGCCAAATAAGCCTGACAGATAAAAAAGATTCTAACAAATAAAAGCAATGTCTATTGTCTAACGTCTGGCTTGGTTTTCTTCACAGTTTCAATTTGAAATGTTTATGTGCAATTTATTTCTCACAACCGTCCTTACTGGATCCGCAGAGATGGGGCTCCAAGCCTCTCTTTCCTCCGTTTCATCATTGTGATGATATTCTGTTTCTTCCCAGCGTAAGAGGCTTAGAGCTGGGGAGAAGAGCCCAGCGTTATCACTCCAACGCAGAGCACAGAACAATCACTGCAATCCCAAGCTCTTCATGTACCCCAAGTGTCACAGAGACCTCAGTTCAGTAATGGTCCAGATTAATCACACGGCTCATGTCAAAAACTTAATTATTAAAAAAAAAAAAATCTTCTGCAAGTCTATTCATAGCATCCAGAGAAAGGAAATGAAGCCCACCAGTACGAAATGAAGGTGCAGAAGAGTCCAAGACACAAATTAGCCATCTGACCCGACTAGCAGCCAGCAACGTAGTCCCAACTCACTCAGGCTCAGCCCACAGCAAATCAATGACAAACTTCTCCTGGGCTTCAAGGAGCAGGAACAGCCGCTCTCACCAAATCAAAAGGCAAGTGTAAAGCCAAAGAGGGAGCAATGGCACACTTGAAAGGATTCTGGCAGAAATCTCACGTAGCAGCTTGAAAACTCACACTGCGATAGGAATAGAGTCCCCGCTCCCACCCAAAGCCCTTGCGGAGTCATCAGCGGTGCAAAGAGCAGCTGTTCTCCACCGGCGGGGGGACACGTGAACCATCCCTTCTTCAGAAATCAATCCCCTTAAGAACACGCACAACTTTAATCTGAAAATATCTCCCTATAATTGCCAAACTATGTTTCAACTAGAAATTTTATGGATCCTAGAACTAAAAACACAGCAATAGCAGTCGCAGCAGTCCTGGGAGCCAAATGCTAAAAGAAGGGGGGGGGGGGGGGAGGGGGAAGGGGGAAAGACACTTTCAGTAAGAGACAATGTTCCCTCGTACAAAGCAAGTCTTGCATTTTGGTTTGCCAATGGCAATTTCAATCAACTCAATATCAATTTCATGCTCTTAACAAAACTGCCCAAAATAACATCCAACATTTTTTAACTGTGTATTTGTAAAAAGGTAGCTTTCCCCAAAAAAAATTCCGAATACAGATAGACTTCAAAGTGTTAAAGACTTTATTCAGGCAAATAAAGACTGCTACTCATGAGTACTCATCAACCAAGTCAAATTCCAGATTATCTTCAGATCCTCCCATGAGTCAAATCACAGCAGGAGTTCCCCACACGATGAGATCACAACCTCTCAACAGCTATATCCCCCATCAGGAAAACAAATTGCCAGTCTCAGAAGTAAATGCCAGGGTGCCCAGTCCTCAAACAACCAGAGTCTCTACACCCCCACCCCACCCAAGATGCCTTCCGAGTAAGAAAGCACAGCAAGTAACAATAGGTACAAATTTGGTATGGTGTATCTAGTTTTATTATGCTTATTAAATGGGAACCTGGATTAAGTTGTGCAAACTTGATAATAAAAACTGCACAAAAGACTTTTCTCACTTCTAAATCCTTGATGAAAACCTCCATAAATTCTTTGTCTCTGAGATTACAGTATATACAGAACACTAAAAGCCCCCCTATTCACTGAATCACTTCTTTTATAGCAACAGCGCTTTCAAACTATTTTTAAAGTCTAATATACGAATACCAGCACTCCTATGGAACCCTGCAGGAATAATTCGGCACGTTCCACCTCCATAGCCAGCCCCACATATCAGCTTAAGAGCAGCAGGCTATTTTTGATCAGCTTCTGTGCAGCTCAAAGAAGGATGAGGTGGTTAGAAAATACTGCTTCTTTATCTCCCAATCTAAAAAAAGTATCATAAGCAGAATGCATTGAATGGAGGCATTATTTCTAACTCCATTTCCAGATCCAAGACAAAACAGAGTGCAAAAGTAGAAAAACTCCCCACACCTTTTCAGAATCATTTTTCTTCCTCCATTTCCAGCACATTGGCTTCCCCACGCTTGAAGCACAGCACTAGCTCCTGGCAGGGAAACAGCATTGATCGATCACCAGCAGAAAAGCTCACCCACCAAGACAACTAGAAACAGAATGATATACTCCATTTCTCTGCAGATAGAGAGGAAATTCCCACAGCACCTGAGCATGGCAGGATAAAGACATAAACCAGCACTAAAGGACAGAATTTTTTTTTTCCTGTCATCAAACTTCTTGTTGTTTCCAAGGCCTACGCATTATAAAGAACACGAGTAGAAACTGATTTAAACTGGTCTTTAGCATATCCTCCCAAAGAAATTCCTTGCTGTGTTTGTGAGATATTTTGCTGTCAGGAAGCTGGGGATAAATTTAGCAAATTACAATGAAGATTTGTTTAATGAAACACCCTATGCAATGTCTAGGGCTATAAAAATTAAGACCCTTCGGAGGTTTGTAAGTAGAAGAGAGGGACAGAAAAGGAGGTAGAGAAAGAGAGAACATAAGCCCCAGAGTGGACATAAATTGCCTTAAAAAGAGATTACAAGGAATAAAGACAACCATAAATGCCTTGCACACATCTTCAGGAAACACTATTATGTTTCTCACCACATTTCATAAAGGCAGACATAAAAACTTGAGGTAAATACTATTTTTTATCAACACCTATAACCATCCAAACAACAGTTTATAAGGTTTATTTAAATGTGTATTTTTACTGGATATATTCTGGATTATAATTATTTTTCATGTTTCTTATGCCTTCATGTTTTTTCCATTCATATACAAACTTGAAAAATATGTTTATTTGATACAGATGGTTGAGAGCAAGAAAGAATTAACAAAAACAACTTACATTTGAAATTAAAAACTGCAAATTCAGTTTGCTGAGGAAATTACTCTTTTCAAATTTACATATAATGTAGGGCAGCAATATTTTATTTTTAGAAAATTTTGCATTTAGATAGTACAAAAATTATAGCACCTCAAGCTACTAACTGTGCCTAAGAAACCATGAGGATTTCAAACATAAACCCACCTTTTTTCATTAAAAAACCTAAATGGCTAGGTAAAGTTCATGTTATAAACAATTGAGTTTTTTAAAAACGGGGTACTGAGCAAGAAACCAGGTAGCTTGAATGCAACCCCAACTCGATACAGGGACCGCCAATGAGCCGAGGAGGCAACCAGAAGAAATAGTGAGCTCCAGGACGGTGTTGCGCATCCTGCGGCCAGTGACAATCCGCAGTTTTCAGCCTGGCCTTTGGGATGCCAAGTTTCTGTTACACACACGAGTCTCGCCTCACTGTAGAGTCCCCACCTTTGTCCTTCCAAGTCTGGAACATCTCTTCCCATGCAGGTGCACATCACAACCGTTTCAAAGCTGAAGCCAACAATACAAAACCCAATTTCTGTACACGCTGTAGCCCTGAAAGAACACAGCAGGGTAATGGCTGAAAATCATTAAACCCCTTCCACTAACAGGATAGAGATCAAAGTTTGGGCCTATCACTTCGCATTCACTGTTTGAAATTAAAGAAAATATTCATGAATGGTAATTATGTTTTGTGACCAAAGCATGAGGAAAACATAACCGATATATTTATATGCATAATTTATTAAAGGAAAACTTTGAACTCTGATTATTGAACCACACCAGAGACAGAATGTAACTACTTGTTCCTGTTCTCATACTTGTATTATTCAACCTCTTTGGAGCCTACAACTCAGTCGAGTATAATTTCCTGCAGTGTATTAAATGTAACCCCCTACAGAAACACAAACACTTTAAACATTAACAACAAAATGGTATCTAAATAATCAAGTATTCCTCTTAATGTCACCCTGTATGCAATTCCCCCATCTGTTTTACACGTCTGCTTACTCTGTGTTCATTATTTCAAGATTAGACTGCCAGATCTCCATGGGCAAAGCCATCCTTTATGGTGCGCTTGTGTTCCCTTCTGCCAATATGGAAGCGGAGTCACTACAACAAATTTCACGGGCTTCATCCCATCATTCATTGTGTTCAGCTTCTACCCAAGAACATTCCTTTAGGTGACAAAGTTCCTTATAGTCTCCTGACAAAAATACTGGGACATCTAACTCCACTCCTTCTTTTTCTTAGTACAAACATAGCAACTGTTGCTGTCCATGCTTACAATTGGTTCATGCACAATGAACTTGTACTGACCCAAGCAAACATGAAGCAATATGAGTCATGGAATCATGGAATTGTCAGAGTTGGAAAGGACATCCAGAAGTCATCTAGTCCAACTCCCCTGCTAAAGCAGGATTGCCCCTAGAGCATATTACTCAGGACTGCATCCAGGTGGGTCTTGAAGGTCTCCAGAGTAGGGGACTCCACACCCTCCCTGAGCAGCCTGTTCCAGAGATTTTCCTCCTATTCAAATGGAACTTCCTATGTTCCAGCTTGTGCCCATTGCCCCTCATCCTGTCACTGGGAACCACTGAAGAGAGTTCAGCTCCATCCTCCTTCAACCCACCCTTCAGATACTTACAGGCATAAAGATAAAGAATAAATTCAGATAAAGTTAGAAGCGTTGGCAGGAGGAGCTCACCCTTCTCCACTCGGCGACAACAAAGACCTGAGCTAATCCACAGTCTAAAACCTTTCTAAGTCAACAATGAACCAAAGCAATCACTATGCAAGCAGCAATAACCAAGATTTCCTTCTATTTCTGAAAATTGAAGTAGAAAATAATGACTTCCTCCCCCAAAAAAATCTTTTCACAGGAGTAAATGCACTCCAGCCTTGCCCACAGAAAAACATGGAGGGGCTGTGTGTTTCTATATAACACAACTGCTCCTGAACTGCTACAAAGGCCAGAATTTGTGCAGAAAATGGATGCACCTCTCAAGGGCTTCTGGCTCCACGCCAGGTACTTCATCCTTCTGTCAATCCCTGCTTTTGCTTCTGCCAGCAAACAAAAGTCAGTGAATGACAGTCGGTGAATCAGGACCGAGCTACATCCACCGCCAGCTACCCCTACTCACGAGCTACAGCACAGTAACAGCTTTCAGGAGAAATTTTCTTTTCAGAAGTTATTTTTGCTTATGAGGTTCACTGTTGATACAAGACAAGGAAAGGTCTCCAGAAGAACTATGTTCTGTATTTAAGTGCATATTGTTAGGCCACCCTTCTTGACAGAATGGTTGAAGATATTTATACATATTGTGTGTATATTTTATATATATGTATACACACACACACACATAATAATTATTCCCTTTCTTATATGATTTTCTCCAATTCCTGTTTCAAAGATCAAGTGTGGATTTTTTTTTTAATATCAAGTAAGCAATCTGATATTGGGATATGCAAATCCTGTGGATCAGCTCCACAAAACCCTTTTCAATGAGCCTATACAGAATCACAGAATCATCATGCTTGGAAAGGACATCCGAGATCATCGAGTCCAAGCATACACACACAAAACCCCCTTCATCTCAACCACTACAGCATCCCCTGAAATGCCACAGCTACACGTTTCTCAAATACCTCCAGGGATAGTGACTCAACCCCCCCCCTGGCAGGTTGTTCCAGTGCCTGACCACTCTTTCAGGAATTCTTCCTAATACCTAATCTACACCTCCCCTGCCACACTTAACAGTAACACTTAATACGCTTAACAGTACAGCATCAACACAAATATACACAAGCCACAGTGCACTAATGACTTCTTAAATAGCTAAACTTTTCAAACAACAAGAAATCATTTCGTAAAATTGACCACAGAATCTGTGGTTTCAGAAATCACAATCAAATAATCAACTAGATAACACAGGCAACTACTTGAAGACATCTCAATTCTTCATAGATTTTCAGTCTCTCTAGTAGCTGCAACCTTGTGTTTAAAATTTATGGCCTGTATCTTCTTGATACAGGCTGCTAATTTTCTTTACATAATGATGGCTTATAAGGCACTCACTTGTGGAAGAAAACTAAAGCAAAGCAATGAAAACTGAAGGTGTTAAGTCCATATAGAAATAAACCAGTCATCTAGTTTACTTACTACTAAATAGAACACTGCATATTTGAAGCACTAAATTTTATCTCAGATATTTCAAATGTAAATGCATGAGTAGTTTTTTGTCATACCCACCTCCACAATTGACCGAGCGAAGGGAGTATCTCTGGCATCCTCAATTTCAATTTCAAAAGTTTTGTATGAAAATATCTAAGTCACATTAAACAAAAACCTTACTGGTAACTCACCGCTCTGTCATTTGTTCAGAGAATTGTTACAGTTTTCAGATCACGAACACTGTCTTTCTTAAAAATCTACCAAATATAATCAAGCTTGCCTTAAAAAAAAGAAATTCAGTCAGTGTTTCATGTTCTTTAAATAACTCCCTGGCTGGTTTACTATTGTCATATGAACTAAACAAAAAGGTCTGGTCACGTCCTGTTTTCAAAAAAAGCCCTTTTGATCCATTGTGTTGTTCAGCCCCAAATCACTGGCACTTTCCAAACACCGCATTATCTAAACACTGTTTCTTATACAAAAGGAAGAGCTTACATTAAAAGCCTGAAAATCATTTCTCATTAGAACCAGAAACCTGAGGAAGAAAGGTTATATGCCTTTGTGAGCTTCACGTCTGTAGCACACAAGCTTTGGGAAACAATTTTAAATCATAACGGAGTAATAGGCAGTACAAAAACATTCTCTTTTATATAATGCAATCAATAACACAGTGTCTTCTATCAGAAATCTGTAAGCATAGTGGAAACTAAGCACTTACAATACCACTGAAACACAAGTCAGTTTGCTAAAATTTGTTAAACATCATAATGTGTATTTTTAAAAGCTCCTATTTGTTTAAACCACATTTTTAAAAGCCTACTTTTACTGACATTTTCAACTTTGTCAAAGTATCTCTGTTTGCTTCACAAACGCCTGACCCGCATGGCCCAGGAGCTGTGTACTTAGACTTCTGTCAAC
The DNA here is from genome assembly GCA_013400375.1 of Thinocorus orbignyianus. Lineage (NCBI taxonomy): Eukaryota > Metazoa > Chordata > Aves > Ciconiiformes > Thinocoridae > Thinocorus > Thinocorus orbignyianus. The sequence goes on from VXBW01000945.1 coordinate 766,979, forward strand.
AGACTGTTTGAAGAGCGGTGATCAAAGTTGTCTATATCACATAAATAATCAGTGACTTCTGTGGAGTCACTTCCACGATGTCAGTGCGAGCAGCACTCAACACCGCGGCTACTTCCATATCAGGATCAGCTCAAGCCCGTAATTAGAAGTAAGCTTACACTACTGCTGCTTTTCCCTGCTACACTTCAGGAAATGAAGAGGCTTCAGCCTCAGAGAAATGCAAGCTGTTTCCAAGCGCGTGACAGATTCTTGAAAATGCCAACAGAGAAAACGGAGTATCTGCCCATTTAAATGATTTCCACAACTGAACAGCTATATATGTTCAAAACAAATCAAGTGATGAATAAAGAATAATTATACTTACAAGCTTCCTCTTCTGGGGAGACTGAGCTCCTTCTGGAAAATAAAAAATGAAAACCTGGAGTTAATTTTACTTGTTATCACATATTACTCATTTATCAATAAATGAGGTGAAATTAACTAAAGCTGGCCACTTCCAAACACGTGCTCAGTGTATAACTGTGCAGAGCACCTAAGAAGTGAATTTGCAGACATTCATAGCACAGTAATCTGGGGGACAAAAACTACCTGTTTTGTTGGAATAATCACAGAATCTTCCTGGTTAGAAAGGACCTCTGGGATCATTGAGTCCAACCATACACACACAAAACACCCCTACATCTCGGCCACTAGAGCATCCCCTGAAGTGCCGCATCCACATGTTTCATAAATACCTCCAGGGATGGTGACTCCACCACCTCCCTGGGTAGTCTGTTCCAGGGCCTGACCACTCTTTTGAGTGCCACAAAGATGATCAGAGGGATGGATCACCTCTCCTATGAAGACAGGCTGAGAGAGCTGGGGCTGTTAAACCC